>JZKD02S2129960.1:35229-46134 GCA_000966675.3 Picea glauca
TTTGTTTTGGCCATTCAAGGATAGCCTTCAATTTCTCAAGATCCATTTTCAATCCCTCCTTTGAAACCACAAAACCCAGGTACACTAACTCTCGCTACATGAATGTACACTTCTTGGGGTTTATCAATAGTTTCTCTTCTTTCAAGCATTGTAACACTTCTCTCACATGCTCAACATGCTCTGTTATGTTCCTGCTAAAAATCATTATATCATCCAAATATACAACCATGAAGTTACCCAAAAATGGCTTCAAGACTTCGTTAATCAATCTCATGAACGTGTTGGGCGCATTAGTTAACCTGAACGATATCACTAACCATTCCAATAGTCCATATTTTGTCTTGAATGTCTTCCATTCGTCACCTTCTCTGATACGAATCTGGTGATAACCACTCTTCAAATCAATTTTTGAAAAATGTTTTGAACCACTCAGGCAATCCATAAGGTCATCAATTCTAGGAAATGGAAACCGATACTTGATAGTGATCTTGTTTATAGCATGCGAATCAATACACATTCGCCATTCCCCTAATTTATTTGGAGTCAATACTGTTGGTACTACACACAGACTCAAACTCTCACGAATTAACCGTCGGTCAAGCAATTCCTGCACTTGTCAATTCACTTCTTTAATCTCTATTGGAGTCATCTTGTAAGGCGCTTTATTAGGTAAACTCGATCCATGCATTAAATTGAGAAGATATCAGTACCCAAAGGACCTTGAGAGGGATATCAATAGTGCCTTATTTGGACCACACTAGTACCTTTTTGAAATCATATTTAACTACTTGTCTCTCTATGGTGAGGTAATGGCAATGCTTTCTTCTCCTAATGTTTGATTCAACCAATACTCATTGTACATCTATGCAAGGAATTCAAAATGTCTTGCCTTGTGTAAGATATCACCATGGAGATTGATGGAAATGTATTGTCCAACCATCTCCTATTCAACTTCCTAATCTATCAAATATTTTCATAGCTTCAAGCAGGGTTTGAGAGATCCATGAACCATAACAATGTAGTGGTGCTCCCATTGGTACCATTCAACATGTTCATGGACTGTCTTTGTAGCTTCAAGAGGAAATAATGGAGTGTCTATTTTGTTAGTAGGCTTTAGCATGTTTGTTTCTTATATAATGGAAATACGATCCACATATTCAACCTTTGTAGCTAGGATGCTTGGCTTGGAATGGAGGGAATACATTAAGAAGATGAACGTGCTTGAGTTTCTCATGTCCTAATTGGAGTAGAGTTATTTCAACATGTTTTTGCAATCTCATTAAATATTAAATGCATCAATATATACCCAACTCTAAATGGTCTACCATAGTTGGTGGAGTCGCAGGTAGTGCAAGCCAATTGTTAAAGAGTAAATTTTTGCTAGCTTCTCAATTTGCATTGGAATGATGTGAGATGCAAAAGTTCAATAAGGGAATACATAGGATGGTAGTCCATGGGTGCACATCCAAGGAAGTGCAATAGTTGTAGGGAGCTATGGTATTTCCTTGTTAATTTCAAGGAAGTAGAATTTGTGTAGGTCTAGTAGTTCATCAATAACATTAGAGTAGGAAGAATTTGAATTGTTCACCAATGTACAATTTAAAAATTGTTCACCTTCATAGAGATCATGTTTAAGCTCTATGTGATGTTGTTGGGAGCATGTAATGCATTGTCAATAATATTTTGTCTTTCCCCATCATTAATAACACTATTCCTTATATTCAAGAGAAAAGGAGGAAGACACCAAGGTGTAGGGAAAATGGGTTATCGATTTTCACCACAATGTAATAGACCCATACATTGGAAACAAGTTGATTTTAAAAAAAAATTAGATTTTGATAAGACTAAAAGCTAGCAATGGGCACCTCAAGTCCTATGAGCATGATAGCTTATATATGTAAATGCTGACTCGTTATGGTGCATGCATAACCATCAAAGCTAAGTTATTAATAAATATAGATTTACATGACCTAGAACATAACAACAACATTAAATCACCCATTACATTAGCTATTCTACTCTAACTAGTGTCCTGGGCATATAGACAAAAAAAAAACCACTCACACAACATGCAAATATCTGTAGCTATAAAAAAGAATAAAGTTTCCATTATAATTTAATAAAGAAAAATAGATACATAGATCTCTTCCAAATTCCTTTGAATTATACAATTTGTTATAAATATATAATTACATAGGTTCAAACTGTTGGTTGTGGAGTCTGATTATCTTCCTGATTCAGAGGTCTTTGTTTTCAACTGTGTTTATACCCCATGAAGACTTTACACCCCAGAATAATGTACACTCATCCACACCGGGGAGTGCAGGGGGGGTTACCCCCCTTGAAGGGGTTCAGGGGCGAAGCCCCCGAAGGAAAAATTTCATTGTAAAAGTATATTGTAATTTCATTGTAAATCTGGACCGTTCATTATAAGGTCACAGATCTAACAATAGAAGTTATGTTAGGGTTTTTTTCCCTAGAAGGAAACCCTCTCTTATGAGGGAAATGTATTGTGGCTAGGTATGATAGTGAATATTTTATTCTGAGATAGGAGACTGTGAGAGAAAGAAGAGGAAGTTACAACGGGTTTGTTGTAGGTTGTATCCCTTCGATTGCTTGATAATAATAAAGGAAGGACCTGGCAATTTCTTTGGTGGGCATAGCCCACACTGGGTGAACCACGTATTTCTGTGTCTCTATTGTATTGTGTATCTTCTGTATTTTATTTCCGCATTTGTTTTATTTTATTGCTCCGCGATCCTGTTTTTATAACAACTGGTATCAGAGTGAAAGGTAACTCGCAAGAAAAGAGGGTTCCTGGTTCGAGTGGGAGCAATGTCAGAAGATGGAAAGTTTAGGGTCGAGAAATTTAACGGCCAAAAATACCATTTATGGAAGATGCAGATGGAATATTATTTATATCAGAAGGATCTATTCCTACCATTGGGCGAAATAGCAAAGAAGCCGTCGATTATGAAGGATGAAGAATGGGAGATTCTTGACAGAAAGGCTCTAGGAACGATAGCTGAGCCTGGCAGCGTCGATGGCTTTCAATATTTTGAAAGAAAAGACAACGAAGGGTTTGATGGATGCATTAGCTAAATTGTATGAAAAACCCTCGGCGTCCAATTAGGTATTTCTAATGAAGAGATTATTTAATATGAAGATGTCAGAAGGTGGGTCTGTTGCAGATCATTTAAATGAATTCAATATGGTTACTAATCAACTAAGTTCTATAAAAGTGGACTTTGATGATGAGGTTAGGGCTCTTCTAATCTTGTGCTCATTACCAGAAAGTTGGAACGGCTTGGTCATGGCTGTAAGTAACTCTGTCTCTAGTTCAAATACTTTAAAATTTGATGATGTTGTTGATGTTATCCTTAGTGAGGAAATGTGACGGAAAATAACAGGTGAGATATCAGGTAATGCGTTGAACATGGAGAACAGGGGAAGACAAAAGGACAGAGGAAAGGGCTCAGGGAACCGCGGGAATTCTAGAAAGGGAAGATCCAAATCCAGACTTGGAAAGATAGAGTGCTGGAATTGTGGGAAGAAAGGGCATCTGAATAAAGACTGCAGAGCTCCAAAGAAACACATAGATGGACAAGATGAGAGAAATCAGGAAGCAAATGTAATAGGTGATGTGTTACAAGATGCTTTGATTCTTTATGTAGATAATAGTTCTGAGTCTTGGTGGTAGATTCAGGGTCTTCATTTCATGCCACACCCCATAGGAAACATTTTCTAAATTATGTTCAAGGTGATTTTGGACAGGTTCATTTGGGTGATGATGCACCATGCAAAATTGTTGGAATGGGAAAGGTAAAAATAAAGCAAAACAATGGAAACCAATGGTTGTTGAAAGAGGTAAGACATGTTCCAGATCTAAGGAAAAATCTAATTTCAACAGGACAGTTGGCAAGTGAAGGTTGCATATCCATATTTACAGATAATACGTGGAAGGTCATCAAAGGATCATTGGTGATAGCAAAATGAGAGAAGGTAGGTACATTGTATTTATGTACTAGTAATATCGAATATTCTATCTCTTTAGCTTCTATAGGAGTGTATACAACACTGTGGCATCATAGGCTTAGACACATGAGTGAGAAGGGGATGCAGATACTTCACAAAATAATTTTTTTGCCAGATCTTAAACAAATTTATTTGGACTTCTGTGAGCATTGTGTTTATGGAAAACAAAAGAGAGTCATATTTCTCAGAGTCGAAAAAGAAAAGAAGAGTGAAAGGTTAGAGCTTGTGCATACAAATGTATGGGGACCAAATCGGGTATCATCTCTTGGTGGCTCTCATTATTATGTTACTTTTATTGATGATGCAACTAGAAAAACTTGGGTTTATTGCATTCAACAAAAGTCTGATGTTTTTTATACTTTTAAGAAATGGAAAGATTTGGTTGAGAATGAGACAAGAAAAAATTTGAAGTGTCTCAGATCAGATAATGGAGGTGAATATTGCAACAAGGAGTTTGATGATTACTGTTCATACCATAGGATTCGTAGAGAGAAGACAGTTCCAAGAACACCACAAGAAAATGGTGTGTCATAAAGGATGAACATGACAATCATGGAGCATGCAAGGAATATGAGATTGCATGTTGGTTTGTCCTTACAGTTCTGGGCAGATGCTGTAGATACTGTTGTTTACTTAATAAACATAAGACCTTCAAGCTCTTTGGATGGTATAATTTTAGAGGAGGCATGGACAGAAAAAAGGGTAAACTATTATCTTTTGAAAACTTTCGATTGTGAAGCATTTGTCCATATTGATAAATAAATAGAACAAAGCTTGAGGCAAAATCGAAGAAATGTACCTTTATTGGATACAATGTTAATGATTTTGTTTATCACTTATGGGATTATGAAAATAAAAAAATCATTAGGAGTAGAGATGTGATATTCAATGAAAAGGTCATGTACAAAGATCAGTTGCAGGGAAAGAAACATGAAAAAGAAAAACCAGAATACACAGTGCTTGATGAGATCATTGGAAAAGAAATTCCAAAGGAACCAGAAAATCAAAATGTACAACAACAGGAGTAACATGTACCTCAAACTCCTGCAAGTGTGGTTAGAAGATCTACCAGATTAAGTATACCCCCTGAACGATACTCTCATTCATTGTATTATTTATTATTGACTGATTCTGGTGAACCAGAATGTTATGAAGAGGCAATGTAGGTAGACACCAAAAAGAAGTGGGAGCAAGGCATGAAGGAGGAAATGGATTTCTTGGTAAATAACCAGACTTGGGATTTGGTTCAGTTGCATGGAAGAAAAAGAGCGTTTCAGAATAAATGGGTTTACAAGTTGAAGGAAGAAGATAGAGGAGAAAAGCGATACAAGGCTAGACTTGTTGTAAAGGGGTTTGCACAAAAGAAATGTATAGATTTTGATGAAATATTTTCTCCTATTGTTAAAATGACTTCTATTAGGACTATTTTGAGTCTCATGGAAGTAGAATATTTGCATCTTGAACAGTTATATGTAAAAACAACTTTTCTCCATGGGGATTTGGAGGAAGAGATTTATATGCAACAACCACAAGGGTATGAGGTCAAAGGGAAGGGGAATTTGGTATGCAGGTTGAAGAATTTCTTGTATGGCCTAAAGAAAGCTCCAAGGAAATGGTATTTGAAGTTTGACAGGTTTATGACAGAACATGGTTATAGTAGATGTCATTCTGATCATTGTGTTTATTTTAAAAGGCTAGAAAATGGAAGCTATATTATCTTGATATTGTATGTAGATGACATGCTTGTTGCAGGGTCTAATATGCAGGATATAAATGTTCTCAAGAATAAATTAGCTAATTCATTTGCGATGAAGGATTTGGGTGATGGAAAGAAAATCCTTGGTATGAGAATAACAAGAGACAAGAAAAGTCGCAAATTGACATTGTCTCAGGGTGATTACATAGAGAAGGTGTTGGAGAGGTTCATAATTCATAATGAAAAACCAATTAGTACACCTTTGGTTATCCATTTCAAATTAACTAAGGAAATGTGTCCCAAGACAGAGGAGGAGATAGAATACATGTCCAGGGTCCCTTATTCATCAGTAGTTGGCAACTTGATGTATGGGATGGTGTGCACAAGACCAAATATTGCACATGTAGTGGGAGTTGTGAGCATGTATATGAACAATCCAAGTAAAGAACATTGGGAGGAAGTAAAGTGGATTCTCAGGTATTTGAGAGGTACTTCTACTCATGCATTATATTTTGGAGGATCAGACACTTTTCTATAGGGATATGTTGATTCATATATGGCAGGTGATAAAGATAGCAGGAGGAGCACCACAGGGTATGTTTTTACTATAGGTGGAACAACGGTAAGTTGGATTTTGAAACTGCAAAAGGTTGTTGCACTTTCAACAACAGAAGCAGAGTATGTTGCTACTACAAAGGCTAGTAAAGAAATGATTTGGTTACAGAGGTTTATGGAGGAATTAGGAAAGAAGCAGGAGAACAACAGGTTGTACTGTGATAGTGAGAGTGCCATTCATATTGAAAAGAACTAAGACTTCCATTCAAAGAATAAACATATACAATTGAGGTACCATTTCATACGATCTGTCTTGGAAGATGGACATTTGAAGATGGAAAAGATACACACTAGCCAGAATCCTGCAGACATGTTAACAAAGGGAGTAACCAGGGAGAAAATGAGTTCTTTCTCAGTTTCAGTTGGTCTTCAAGCATGAAGATGAAGATGAGAAATTTTCCAGGTCCAAGAAGTTTAATAGTCTAGCATATACAACAACGATGGAGTTGTTGAGATCAATCTACAAGTGGGAGATTGTTGGTTGTGGAGCCTGATTATCTTCCTGATTTAGAGGTCTTTGTTTTGAGCCGTGTTTATACCCCATGAAGACTTTACACCCCAGAAGAATGTACACTCATCCACGCGAGGGAGTGCAGGGGGGGGTTACCCCCCTTGCGGGATCTGGGGGAAAGCAAGCCCCCAAAGGAAAATTTTTCTTGTAAAAGTATATTGTAATTTCATTGTAAATCGGGACCATTCATTATAAGGTCGCATATCTAACGATAGAAGTTATGTTAGGTTTTTTTTCCCTAGAAGGAAACCCTCTCTTATGAGGGAAATGTATTGCAGCTAGGTATGATAGTGAATATTGTATTCTAAGATAGGATACTGTGAGAGAAAGAAGAAGAAGTTACAACGGGTTTGCTGTAGGTTGTATCCCTTCGATTGCTCGATAATAATAAATGAATGATCTGGCAATTTCTTTGGTGGACATAGCCCACACTAGGTGAACCACATATATCTGTGTCTCTATTATATCGTGTATCTTCTGTATTTTATTTCCGCATTTGTTTTATTTTATTGCTCCACAATCCTATTTTTCTAACACAAACTATGTCACTTGGATTCATAAGTGATAACTCATTATTATAAATATATAATTACATGTGTTCAAACTATGCCACTTGATTCATAAGTAAGAACCCATTATTATAAATATATAATTACATGTACTGAAACTATGCCACTTGATTCATAATTGAGAACCCAAACTTGTATACTACTTTAAAAAATACATCATTTTACCATGCATTTAATCATGCATTTAATGGAAAGTTAACAACCTAAGACATGAAGACATTTTGCAAGGGGATAAAATAAATTTTGAAATTATTAAGAATAAATTTTCCTACTTTTATATATATATATATATAATTTTATTATTATATATTTAAACTAATAATATTTAAATATATAATTTTATTATTATATATTTAAAATAATAATATTTAAATATATAATTTTATTCATATATATTTAATATAATAATATTTAAATATTTTTATAGAAATATATAATTTATAATACTTTTAGAAAACATTTAAAACAAAATAAAATTCATTAAATATATATAACAATTTTAATGGACATTTCTCACAACTTTCATGTTGGATGAATTAAAAAGACAAGGAGGGAGTTATGGTTATCATTTTCAAATTTTTCCTAAATGAACACAACACATTGAGATTCTAAGATTTAAAATTGTTTTTAATTGGTTAAAAGATTATTTTCCAACATAATAAATAATTTAACATCCCAAATCTAAAAGTATTTAGAAAAAGTGAAAGTCTCCCTCCTTATGGATCACACGTGAGTCATTTTAGGTAGTGTCTTTTTGCTTGAGTAATGGTGATGAATCAACCAACATTCATGAATAACAACTAGTGATAATTGTCTTCACTACCAATTGACCACTAAAATATAATAGATTTTACCAACTTCAATATATATATATATATATATTTCAAATTTCATTTTAGATATTCGGTAGTAGTACCTCACCCTTCACATTTTTTTTTCGCAAAAATTGGGAAATTTGTATTATCAAAAAGACGCGGTTGAAACCACTGAGGAGTTACAATGTCCTTCAAAATTCAATCCAATCGAGGGCCTCAATTAAACCATTATTACAAGATACTAATGATTGTTTCAAATACTCAAACAAAAAATTCACATAAAACAAACTTACTGAATATATTTGGAAAAAAACTTTGAGGATAAAAGTGAAGACAAACTGCATCTAAATTAACCTGATGGGGAGGAGCTCTCCGATTTGGCTAACTTACGGGCTTGGATTCATGTTACCATTGGTTGAGATGAGGCATGTGATTTCTTCTTCTTTCTTACTATTGTCCAACCTTCATTTGCATATGTTGAGGTACTTGTGATGTGTGTATTTCCTAGATTGTCTTGATTTGGAGCTTCTATTTTTTCTTCATCCAATACCCCAACATCATCGGTATGATCTTCCCAACAAGTTGATGGTTGAGGAGAAGACTGGAATCAAGGTCCCTCATCTAAAACCTGAGGGGAATATGACTCTTTCTCTGACTTCTGATTGGATTATGGACTCGTGACTAACGATAACAGAGTTGGCCGAGGAGGAAGATCTAGATGAGATGTATTTTTACTGGCTTGAGGGGGATTCAATATAACTTGATAGTCATCATTTGATACCACCCACCAAGTGGAATTTTGAGGATTTTGGTTCTTCTTGGGCCCTTTGGGACAATGGGTTGCAAGACGTCCCGTTTCAAAAAAAGAACTGCAATGCAAGGAAACTCTCTCACAGTTTAGTTTCTGAGACCAAGAATATTTTTTACCATTAAGAATAACTTCGTTGGGAATCCTTTACTGAAGTCCATTTCCACATAGATATGGGAAAAAGTGGAGGTGTTTTTCCTCGAAGTTTTATGAATTTCATAGTGGAACTTTCCCAATGTTGAACCAATGGCTCCAAGCGAAGGTAAACCCCAAAAATGAAAAGGAAGGTTGGGAAGCCTCACCCAAACATGAGCTGAGGAGAGAATGTCAGTAGCTGTATTGAAAGAAGGATTCCAGGGTTTCATGCACAAACCTGAGTTTCCCCAGAACCACAAACTCGAGTTTAGAATCAGATCATAATCTTCCTCAATGTCAAACTCAACAATGAAGAATCCTTTAGCACAAGGATGAATGAAAGCTTGTTGTTGCATAATAGGAATCCAGGTAGCTGAGATCCAACTATTGAGATTAGCTAACTTTTTCCTAAAACCATTGAAACAAAATACCAAACTCATAGATTTGTAGTATTATTCCTCCTCCTCAGCATATTGACCCATGGGAATGACAATGGGAGGGGCTTCCTGAAACAAAAGAGATGAATAAGAAAGAGCAGAGATTCATTGAATAACCTCAAGGAAAGAGGCCCCATACTTTGAAGTAGAAACTAGTCTGGACACCGAGCAGGAGGGAAAAACCCTACTACCTGGGGCACTTGCAGAGAGGGATGCAACCACAACCATTGAAGGAGAAGAAGAGTGGGTTGCAGGCCCGACTCACGAAGAGGCCATGCACCGCCAGGATTAAACCCTAGATGTCACACACCAAGGGAAGAGCGACACCATCGGGTTACCAGAGAGAAAGTAGATGTATTCACCCTTCATTTTTATTATGGTAGAAATAAAGCGTTATGATATATCCAATGCTTGGCAAGGAGAATATAATGCAAATATTAGTCATCAAACTTTCAAAAAATATTTGGATTAATTTAAGTATGAACAAATCCCTATAAATATCCAAAACATGGATTGTTTTACAGGTTTTTGGCTCATTTTTCTAAAGGATTTCTAGGACCTATAAATTTTGTGGGAATGAATCAACCTATCATTATTTATTATTTTAGTGATGTGGTTGTTTAATTTTTACTCGTTCATATGTTAGTTTATAGGTTTTTTTAAATGAGGCTTTACTTCATGGTGTAGTGTGATTAGTGAATATTATTTTTAATAGGTAAATGACTCAGTTTTATGATTGGAGAATTAGGGAGTTATAAAAGTGAAGGATAATGAATTTCAAGAAGAGGTGGTGTTGATAGACACTATTATAACACTTAAAGTACGAGTGAGAATACCTCAACATATTATATCATTACAATGACAAACTAATCCACAAGATCCACTATAAATAACCCAAATTAGAACTAACTCCAATAAAATAAGGAATACATAGTCAACTTTGATCACCTCTGGGTGTGTCAAGATCTCCAACTTTTTTTCTTGACTTGCACATTAGTTAATTTGGTTGGGACCATAGTTGGTCGGCCTGATCGATTGATTGACCTTTGACTATCAATAGGGTTACACCAACTATCTCCAAAAGACCTAGAGATAGAATGAACATGTTATTCCATACATTAACTCTTTGGGGGTTCAGAAGGTGGAATTATCTTTGTACACATCCCATAATCACAACTTCCTAAATTCCAAGTGTAGCCTAAAGTTTCACAAACTAAACTTCCATTAATGGATTAGTAAAAATATCAATAGTCTAATCATATGTCCTACAATAAACAAGAGACA
>JZKD02S2129960.1:76827-99425 GCA_000966675.3 Picea glauca
AGTGGTGCCCATTTATCAACAACAACAATATCCATCCCACCAGCTTGGTCCTAAAGTAGCAGTAAGTATTGCTCCATAAGGTAATGAGTCCAGGTATCATGGTATGTGTCACTCTGATTATTGAATCACTTGAATATGTTGCATTGAGTTCTCCTTCATTTCATAATGTTTGCTTGGAAATTATGATCTTTGACTTGTTCATACCTGGAAGGGTGACACGATGCCCTAGTAAGTTGATCTCCCTTTAGGATGGGTTGCCACTGGGTGGGTCTGTGAAAGGTCATTGTTTGTTCCATCCATACTTACCACTTTCCATCTTTATTCCTCTCATCTCCCCCTACCTTTGTTTGGGCATTGGGATTTTCCACAGTAGGAATGGTTGCACCTTGCCTTGTGGGAAGAAGGGGCTAAAGGCCCTGAGCGTAAAAGTAGCTAGCAAGAGTTAAAAGATAAAGATGAAACCTTTGAGATGCTTCACCCAAGGATTCCCAAGAAATAAATAAAAGGCTTCTCAGTAAGAAAAGGGAACTTATAAGATAAATAAACACTCAATGTATTAGTTGGTGGATAGGAGGTCTCATCATGATCTGGCATATTATGACCATGGGCATGTAGTGGTATGACACTGCCATATGTCTGGTCACTAAACTGGGGTAGTGTCTCTTGGTGGCATAACCAAGAGAAAAGGGGTCTCATCAGGAGCCAACCTTCTCATATCCGTGAAATGTTTGTGGATAACGCTGTCACCACTAGTCACCAAGACAGGACAATGTCCCTCAAATCTTCCCGTGAAGCATAAAAAAAAAGATTGAAAGCAATGATGTTAAGAACAAAAGGCAATGAATGAGCTAGGAAACGATGACATCTATGACAAGGTGCAACTCTCCCTCTACAAAGGCACCCACAAGTAAGATTTTCATTTCCCTATTATCACTGCACCCAATGACCAAACACTTACCCCATGCCACCTCATACACTTACATGATCTGGATTGGTTCTCACTTGGGAAACACCCCAAACATAAGGGGGATTAGCCCAATAGGACACCCTAAAGGTTGAGACCTTCTCCAAACCTGACTTGTTAATTTGCATAACGTCTTTGAGAATTTGTATGGGTAAAGGGGTTTTTTATGCACATGTTTGGGTAATTTAATTATTGGATGTGATTTACATGTTATTATCCATGTGACTTGTGAACCCCTGGAGGGCGTACTTGTTGTCGTTGTAGGACCTTTCCCAATGGACAGGTACACATGGGGTAATGATTATCTCATACCTTCATGGGGCTAAAATCCCACAGATGGGTGTTGTAACCCCAGCCAAGGGCAAGAAGACATCAGAGATTTTCCCGAGGAAGAAAGAAGGATGTTTCCCTTGGAGACACCTTGGCAGATCTAGACCCAGGGGGATCTTGCTCTTCCACCTGGACGTTGACCTTTGAGAGCCCATGATTTCATCATCATGACTCTGGACATCATCCAGAGCTAGTGTTTTCATTTTGAGGGAAGTTGTGAGCTAGTTGGCACATGTGGGCATCATTCATAGCCTTTGAAGGCCAAACGTTTTGCATCTGGAGCCCAACGTTCCACCTTTGGGGTCCAATATCACCCTAGAAGGGAAGAACGTCACCCTTAGGGATGATTTTACATGCTAATTAATTTTATATATGCCAAAATTAAATTTATTTGTAAATTGGCCAGGTCGGCCTTATTTTGACCAGAAAATTAATTAAAGGTCAAAATTATGTAAAAATAAACATAAAGTACTCTCATTTTTACATCACAACTCCTCCCACAAAAGGAGAGGTATGAAATTTGCATCCTATAAGGGCTATTGGCTGAAATTTTGATGCACACTCTTGTATAAGGATGATTTTTTATAGGTTGGATCAATCTTGGAAGCTTTTATGGTGATCTTGCATGGTATTTCATGATTATTCTTTGTGCAAGTAGGTAAAATCTGCATTTTTGTCATCTATTGAATGCTTTATGTATGGTTTTATGTGCTCATACAAGATTATGAAATTGCAGGATATGCTTAATGCTTGAAGTAAGGAACTTAAATTGGTACTTTCTTACTTTCTATTTGCCAAGATTTTCATTGAATTGATCTAGTAACTAGTGAAATCCTAGAGCCCTAGTTTCCTAACACTCTAAGGTTTTGACCTAGTTATCTTTGCCTAAGTTCTTATCCCATAAGAAGCCTAAGGAGAGCAAGGTCCTAGGGCCTAGAATTACCTACACCCTAGTATCTTTTTTTCTTGAGGAAAATGCATAGGGGGACTTAAGTTACTACCTCTCCTATGCATTCCTCTTGGAATTTTGTGCACTATCAAAATTGATTTGCAGCCTTAGAAGAAGCCATACACTTGACTCCATAAGCCCTGGAAGGCACTAGTTCTATCCTCTCTCTTATTGAAGGATTGATTAAACACTCAAACTCTCTTCCTTGAAGCTTTTGCTAACTTCTACTAACCCTAAAATAGTCTAATTCCTTAGCTAACTTGTTGTTGTTTCAAATCACTGCTACAACCATACTAATTCATGCTAATTTTTTGCATTTACCTACATAACTTTCACTTATCTCACTCAGAAATTGCTAGAGACAATTGCCAGTCAATCTACTAGATAAATGCTAAGTTTACATGGTGTTTCCTTGCAATTTTGAGCACTAGAATTTGTTGTTTTTACAAAAGATTTCTACAACCATCTAACTGCAACAAATTCTCTGCATAAGTGACATTAAATGCTATCCAGATATTGCCAAATTTTCTTGAAACAATTAATTATCATTTAGCCTAGTTAAAGCTACATTTTCTTGTCTTTTTCAAGAAATTTCAAGGCATATTTTTTGCGGTTGTTACAAAATACTAATTGTTGTTGTAAATTGTTATATTGATGCAACTTTATATCAGCTAGCCTATTTTTTGAAGTTTCATGGTCTTAAGAAGCACTAATGTCATATTTTGTACTTGAAAGTTACCATTTTTTCTTTGTTGTCTTGTTCTGGGAAGGCACACTCCATTTTTACCATTGCTTCATCCTTTAAAGACCTTAAGAATGTTTTGACTTGAGTGACCAATGAGAGGGGGGTTTTATTGCATCCTTTCCTTAGTCTTATCATCCCTTTAGGTCACTGGGGATGTCTCCCCTGGGGTAACTTTGATATATTCCTAAATAGAAAGGGGTTTCCTATTAAGGTAACAATGATAGGTCACCTCCTATTACACCAATCTTGCATTCACTTGCCTTGGGATTTGGGAAGTACATATAATGCGATAACAAAAACCATGTAGGGGTAACATTCCTACCTAAATAATTCTTGTCATGGGAGATAAGATACCTCAAGGTTAGCTTTAGGAATTTGAGGGGGGGTGTAATAAGGGTGCAGAGTCCTTATTCCCCTAAGGCTCACACCTTTACCAAATTCAAGCTAGACCTATGTAACTTCATGTGACCCCAGGATTGTATTAGTTCAACCTATAATTTAGCCACTTATTGTGCCAGCTTAGAAATACTAATATTTAAATGAAAATAAGGAATTAAATTTTATTGGAAAATAAAATTGAAAAAAAATCATATTGACACCTAAATGAAAATGAATAGTTCATAATTAAAAAAACAAAAATCTCATCATGCCACCCAGGTGGGTGATAATTCTTGGTTTTTCATGGAGGGTTAGGTGGTCAACCTCTTGTAGTCTATAAATAACAGATCATGCCTTAGGTTTGGGGATCCTATGGGATATGCACTGACATGCTACCAAAATGAATAACTATGGTGAGATTGGTTTGGTGGTGGAAGCTTGAAGCCCTAATCAAGCTATTAGCATATAAGTGTTGTCTCAACTCCACATTATTATTTATGATTTCCTTGATAGAGTTGTTAGGCTTGTCTATCAATACCAATGGATAGAGTTCCCACCACTGGTACATATCTTTATTGTATACTATTATTTACTTTCTTGATTGTGATCTTTCATAGCTCGGGGGTCTCAAGGAAATAAGATTTTTCTTGGTATGGTGGGGTGGAAACCAGTTGGCCCAATCATAATTGGAAAGGTTAGATATTTGGAGATACTATTTTCTTGCTAGTATAAACTCTTTATTCATATATAAATATGACTTATGTATTTCTTGAAGATTTAAAAGTTATTTTTTAGCTAAGACATGTCAAATGAATATTTGCAATTGTGGCTCATATTTTATGGATGAACTCTATTTTTTTAGGCATATGAATGCACTACTAACTGGATTCCAACTTATTTGGAATTTTTGTATTAAATTGCATGAGCATATTTGTTTTCTTGTTTTTTTAACATAAATGGTTGTACTTGTATTATAAAAGTGTCGCAGCCTCATGGGCAACAGTCTAATACATTGTTTTTTCAAAATATCTACTACAAGTTTATACTCAAGAAAAAATATCTCCCTCCTACAAAATGTTTCATTAGCTACTTGTGAGTTCCATTTCAAAACGATACTACATGTATATATTATTACATAATCTCCTAACAGTAAAAAAAACTTAAAAAAATATAATTTATACTAAATTAAAAGAGTTTGAGCTGTGTGTGTCCACAATATTCTAACCAACATTATCCTTGTATGTCCCTAGACGATATTGTTGCACCATCTCAATCACTCTCTCAACAATTGATCCAATAAACAATTTTTCTTTATCCATATTGGATCATCATACAATTTTTCATCTATCTTGGTACTTTCTAGGTGGAAAAATGGGAGGAATTGGCTTGCAGGGCCATTTTAGTGGCAACTCCTGGTTTGGAAAATTGGGGTCTATAACCTTCCAAATCCATTTTGAGGAATTAAATGGATTTTTTTGGGGTCACAACGTCCAAAACCTATGCTCACACCCTTGATGGTGATATACACACCAAGACATTTCCAATAGTGTAACAATTGCCTCAATCGAAGCTTGTATGCAAACGTTATTTCTCACGCAAGTTGACCTACCTTGTTGACCACCATGGTACAAGTGGATGCCACATCAACCCCCATTAATCAAACATACATGGATATACATGTGTGGAATTTCAAGAATATTCTATAAGGTAAAAACCTGATCACTAATTGAGGGTTGAGGGAGTCAAACCCTAACCCTAGACGATTATTGGGCTATGTTAAATACTGGGCCTCTAGGAGGAGAAAGGGTTCCATTATTTTGTAATGTACTTTTTCCATAGTTGAGAAAAACATCTAGGCGTGGTATTTTGAGAGCATAACAAAGGAAGAAGAATATTATGTAGCATCCTTTAAGGCCACAATGTCATAGGCAACTCCATAGTGAGTGCCCATTCCTTTGTATTTTCATTTTGATAATTGAAACAAAGAGAGGAGAGAATAGGCTTCACCTTCATGTTGGGTTTTCTCTTGTATTGGTTTTCTCGGGATACATCTTGTCTTCATTTGTGTGGATGGTGTGTTCTTTTTCTTAGTCTTTCATTTTCACATTTTAGTTATTTCATTAATTTTCATTAATTTGAGTAATTAAGCTAGTGATTGTAAATATGAGATCTAAGGAAAATAAACCAACACAATAAAAGATTTCGGTATAATACAAAATATGTTGTGATGAAATATTCCAGTGGAATATCCAAGTAGTTTACATATCATCACCCAAGCCTGCACCATACCTTGGTAATTCAACAATTCCAAGACAGTCTATTTGAGAAAGATATTCTCTTGCTTCAATTCATGGATCATGTTCCCCTAGTAACTCATAGTTTCCATGATTATAACAACCTCCTTATCTCACAAAAAAAAGTGATGAGGGGATCCCTCAAAAAAATATTCCTTGCATTTAAATTTATGGTGATAAAATTCGCCCAACTCCTTGGTTGCTTTATGTTCCTTGTTCAAGACCCAAGCCTCTTTAGCCAATGTATCTGTTTTTCCATTCATATTTCTTAGGAAATGGTAATATTCTACCCCCTCAAATATGACTTCTTCATTGTTTATTCTTTGAATAATTCTTTCAAAGTTTCTTTGAATTTCCCTAGACAATTTCCTTAGCACTCTAAAACATAGCTCGGAGTCTCCTATAACTATTATTTTCGTATACCATCTAGCATCAATTAATCTCAGACCTATGAATAAATATAGTGCCTCAACCATATTATTAGTTTATCAACCTAAACCCTATGCAAATGTTTTTCTTTCTTTTCCTTCAGGATCATAAATCATCCCCTCTGCTCCTTCCACTCCAAGGTTACCTTTAGATGCACCATCATATTCGTTTTCTTGATGACACACTAATTTATTGTTGGAATAAAATATCCACCCTTGAATATGTTAGAAGAGAAATTGGAAATGGTATTCAAAATATGTTGCAAGGTGTGTGAATTTATATGTAAGAATAGAAATGGCAATCTCATGTACTCAATAGTAATGGCTTGAATTTTCATGAGTAATGGATATCTTCACCTTGGTAAAAATCTATTTTCTAGCAATAATTGTTTTCATAGCCTTATTAACTTAGCTTAGGTAACTGATAGTGAATTGTGGAAATTACTCCATAATTGTAATTATGTTCTTTGCTCAAGCAAGTTTGCGTATAATTTAGTGGGTACGAATGAGTCAAATTGGTCTTGAACAACTAGTTGGAAAAATGCCTAGAATGACATTCTTTTATATTTTTCCATGAGTTAACAATACACGTTGTATGGAAATAAGATAGATCTTATTGAATTCTTTGTATCTCTTTTAGCATAATTTAACAAATTGGATTATATGAGTAGAATATAGCCCAACTTTTCATTCTTTGTATGTTTTGTGCAAATGCTTAACAAAATGATTAGTATAGACATAAGACAACCTAGCTTTGTGCCCTAATTTATCTCACAAAATTGGTGTGAGAAAATTGTTGGCATGAATACAATGTTTCCCATCTCCATCAGTTATTTATGTATTGTGTAAACATATTGAATATTGAATATTGAAACCTATCCTTGTTCATGGTATGCATTACAGTTTTAATGACCAAGATTTGGATAATTGCTAATATATCTAGATTTGTTGGTGTGTAATGATTTCCTTCATGGTCAGGTCATAATGTTTTAAATTAGAGAACCATTTCTAATGTTCTTAAACATTTTTAGCTTGTTGAAGTAGTTGGAATCAAACCAATTTGTAGAAATAAAATCACATTTGATGTTTTGTTTAAACACCCTCTTTCAACATGCATTATAAAAACCCTATACGACTGTAGCTTGACAAAAATATGAAAATACTTATAAATGTGTGGTGGATTAACCAACCTACTTGTATTCATCATTCATAAGTATTTATACATCATGAGAATGGTCAATATGGTTGTGTCCACCATGAAACATTCACTCGTTAATTTCACTAACATACTTTTTCACTTACATTATTCATTATTGTATATTCATGTCCATATAACTTAGTCTATTGTCTTACACATTGTTTGATGAATTTTTTTACATAGTATAAACCTATTAGTCCCCGCAACGTCTCCACAAACCTCAAATTATTGATTCATACTCAAAGCCTATCCAATAACATCATGGTTCTTTGCTCCTACCAAAGTATCCTCAATATGCATCAATCATCCATATCGATCTGCATAGGTAAATTAGTCACAACAACACTATTTGGATTAGAAGATGCACATATCCAAGGTTTATTGTACCTATTAATATTTGGTCTTTACCTTGTTTCCAATAGTTTCCTTTGGTGCATCCAACATGTCTAAAACACCTATCTCAAAACCTCACAATAATGGAGTCTCCACGATCCATTATTACACCATTCTCTTAAGGTGCCTTTAGAGGGCTAGAGGTAATTCTTGTGCTCAACTCAAAATTGCAAAACAAATATGGGTGGTTCCTACTATGTTACACCAACATTCACATTAGGGGTACAATTCCCCTATTGAATGGAAAATGTTTATTTTTCCTAATTGGTCTCCTAGGTCACAACCCATGGAACTATACTTTGAAATTCATACACTGAGGGGTTCAATCATTCCATTCATTCTTGTGTCATCATCTTGTCAATATGTTTTCTATGTTTGTTTCCTTCATATATCAATTGTTGGAAATATTTTCATTGATATCAACAATCGAAGTGATGATGACAAAACAGTGTACAAAGATCAATCGAAGTGATGATGACAAAACATTGTGTAGAGATCGAGCAAAGTGATGATGTCAAAACAATGTGCAGAGATCGAAAGAGAGAACAAGAGAAGTGAATACTCAAATGATCAAAGTTTAGAAGGAATAACACATTGAAAAAAGAAGAAATCTGTGTTTATTGTTGATCACGATAGGATCAACAATGTTCCTATGATCTGAATACGAAAGAAGCATATTGCAGAATGTAGTTGACCATTGCACAGGAAAAGGTGAGAAGCTTCAACAACCGTTCGATCAAGAAATTAATGACGCTGATTGTCTCAAGTAATGGGATTTATCCCACACTGGAAGCACAGATACACACATATAGGTTTATATACACAACTTTCTCCATATCTTATCGACGCATAGTGCAAAGGTATGGTGGCGGCTCTAGGTTTTTGGACTCCATGAGAAGCTCACTAGCCTGGAGCCCGGGATGACTTGTCAGGCCCCCTACCTTTTGGTCAAAGTGACAATGACTTTTGATCTGATGATGAAGAATCTCGACCGTTAGATCTGGGAGAAGCTACACGATGGTTAGCTGTGATTTCCTTTAGAACTCTGGAATCAGATGATTTGGAGTGTCAAGGAGTCAAGGATCCTGAAATCGCGAATTCAGAAACTACAAAGAGATCCTAGCCATCGGTTGGAAGGCAGGCACGTGGCATAAGATCAATAATTTGGGGATTCGTGATTCAGAGAATTGGCGACGAGAGTTGTTCAAAACCCTGAAAGATGAAGCTCCAAAGTCAAGGAGGAAGACACGTATCAAGGTCCACGTCATCTTGAGTGATTTCAATGAAAGACCACGTCAGTAGAGCACGTTAGCAAGGACACGTGGATCAGTCAGAAAGTGACAAGTGTCAAGTTGAAATTGGAATTTCGGGCACATGTAATTCATGAATCAGAGTGACACGTGGCAGCTACTCAGCACGTGCCAAGTCATCAAGTGACGTCAGCGAGTTTATGTCACTCTAGGAGTCTTACTTCGGGAGATTTCACCACTAGAAAATACTCTAAAGTCCAGAAGTCTTGAAGGCCGAAGTTCCAAAATACGTATGAGATTAAGGGACACGCGTCATTAGATTGACAACATCTGAGATTTGACATGCTAGAAGTCACGAAAACCCGAAGGGAAAAGTGCCAAAATTACGACAGCCATCCATCTCAGTGGGTAATATGAGCCGTCTTATTTGACTGGCAATTTTGTGATCAGGAATTCTGAAATATTGGAAGTTATGAAGACCCGTAGGTCGAAGTTCCGAAACTTCGATAACCGTCCATATCAGCTGAAGATCGAATTGTAATTGCTGAAGTTGATAAACATGATTAAGTCATGGTCTTTAGATTAAATAATAAAAGAAGTAATATGAGTCGTCTGATCATTTCGGGGATATCGTATTCGAGAGTTTTGGTATGTTGGAAGCGAAAAAGTCCTGAAGGAAAAATAACCTGAAATCCCATAAGCCGTTCATCTTAGCGAGTAATTAAATCTTGATCGTTGATTTTAAGGAAGCGCTCAAGCGTTCGTTTCATCTAATTGCCTAAGCGTGAGGTCACCACCATTGGTCATATGGTAAAAAGGTTTAAAGGGGAAGAATGTAAGTCGCTTAGTTGGTAAGCCAATGGTTCTATAAAGCTCGGTCATATGAAATGGCTTGAAGGGAGTGCCTCCGTAGAATTCAGTTCCTGTGAAAATAACAAAGTTTAGAGATCGAGTTTAAAGGATGAAATTGATCCATATCTGTGATCAATTTATGAAGAGTCTTTACGCTAAAAATAAATAAACAGTAGTTAATGATTATGGTGAAGCTAATTGAAGAGGTGCGATGGTCCAAACCAAGGGACATGATGCTTCACACTCACGCTATTTTGAAGAATATATATACATGAAAGAGTGGGAGAAGAATGTGCCTCTGCAGTCCAAATCAGAAGATCAATAACTGAAGCAGATTCCAGGAATAAAAGCTAAATACCTATGTATTAAGGGTGGTTGGGTGGAGCAAGGGCAGGTTGGTGCCTGTAAAGGGAGTTGATGCTTCCTTGTCAGTTGTAGCTGACTAAACATGGGGTCTTAGCCTCCTACCAGTTGGTGCTGGTAAACCAGGGTGTGGTTGCATCCTAATCAGTTGGTTCTGATTAAAGAGGAAGTACATCTTCTGTCTATGTAACATGTAAAACAATTTTTGCAATTAATAGAAAAGAGTTTGTGGTTTTCCCATTTGGGTTCCATGATAAAATACCGTGTTAAGATTCTGTTTGCATTAATAAATAAAAATTGATATAATTGTTGTGTCACTGATTCACCCCCCCCTCTCAGTGACATAGTCTGATCCTTCAATTGGTATAAGAGCAGGTTCGTTCAACACAGTCTAACAAACTTGAAGGTAGATCTTGAAGATGGATCAACAAGAAGGAATGTCTAACAACAAAGCACCATTGTTCAATGGAGAAGGATATGCTCTGTGGAAAATAAGAATGAAAAACTTCCGGTTGGCGCTTGGTTTTGATATCTGGCAATCTGTTGTAGATGGTTACATTGCATCGACTACTCTACCCAAAGACTCTGGAGGAAAGAAAATATGTAATGATAACTCAAGAGCAGTTAATAGAATTCTAGTTGGGTTGACTAACTCTATATGTGTGAAAGTTATGCATTGCAAATCAACCAAAGAAATCTGGGACAAATTTGAGGTTGTATATGAAGGAGACGACAAAGTCAAAGAAGCCGAACTATAGACCTATAGAACTCAATTTGAAAACCTGAAAATGAAAGAAGAAGAAAATATTGTTGAATACTTTCATAGGGTAGATGAAATGGTCAACTCAATTAGAGCGTCAGGAGAAGAAGTTACAGATAAACCCATTGTGCAAAAAATACTAAGGTCATTACTGATGATATATGATGCAAATATTTCCTCAATTGAAGATAGATCCGATCTAAGCTCACTCACAATTGACTAGCTCCATGGGATTTTTACAGCATATGAAATGAGAACAGGAAATAATAAATCAACAAAAGGCAAAACAAATTTCAAAGCATCCAAGGCAAAGATAAATCATAAGAAAAAACCTCAATCCTTTCATCATGAAGAATCTGATGTGGAGGAAGCCAACTTCATTAGAAAACTTCAGAAAGGATCAGGGAAGTACAAAGGCAAGCTTCCCTTCAAATGTTTTAATTGTGTCAAAGTTGGTCATTTTGCATCCAAGTGTCCCTATCCCAAGGAGGACCCTGAAGAGAAAGAAAACAAAAACAATCAATACCAGAAGAAGGAAAAATCCAACTACAAGAAAAAGTTCTACAGAGGAAAAAATAATTTCTACTCAAAAGAAGAAGACAACAACTCGTCAGAGTCTAGTGACAACGATGAATCTGATGATGATGAAGTTATTTTCTTAGGTATTGAAGAATCTAACGAGATAGAAGAAATTAAACATGAGAAGGAGTTAGAAGATGAATCATAAGTTAATATGGAGGAAGAACTTTTCAGTGCCTTAGATGAATTAAAAAAATACAAAACCAGATATAGACAGTTGAAAAGTTTTGTAGTTGAACAGAAAGAAAAATATGAACAAGAAGAAAAGGAGATGGAAAAGTCTCTTGAAGAAAAACAAATAACTGTTGAAAGGATGGAGGCATAAATAGTTCATCTGAAAAAAGAACCGGATGCAAAAATCATTCAAACAAAATCTGAAAATAGCTCTAAAATATTAGATAAGATTATTACAACGCAAAGGGATTCTAGGAATAAAAATGGAATAGGTTATTCTCAAAAGGAAATCCATGTTAACTCAAAATCTTATGTAGATGCTCTTCGCAGTACATTCAAGAAGAAAAATGAAGAGAAGATAAGTAATGATCAAAACTCTAGAAGATTACCTCCACTCATCAGGAAAGAAGGCAAGACAATACCAAAGAAGTTTTAACAAAACAAGTATCCCTGCATTTTTCTTGGTTATTGCTATGCATGCTCTAATTTTGGACACAAAGCTATAAATTGTAGAGCATATAGAAAGAAAAATCTGAAGGTTAAGAATTATATTCTTAAGGATAAACAAGCAGCAAATCAAGTTAAGAGCAGAAACTATAACTCCTTTGAACCTATACAAGTATGAGACTTACAATGCTTCAGATGTCATAACCATGAACATAAAGCCATTAATTGTAGACTAATGGAAGTCTCAGAACAACCCAAGTTCATTAGAGAGAAGAAGAAACTTTGGAGAGTAAAACCATCAAAAAGGGAATGTCTTATTTCCCTAAAAACTCAAGATGAAAAGGATCTCTGGTATGTTGACAGGGGATGCTCGAAACATATGAAAGGTAACAAGGACACATTTTTAGACTTAAAGAAACAAAAAGGTAAAGTTACATTTGGTGATAATGCTTAAAGTAACATACTTGGGAAAGTCACTGTGAGATTGGGAAAAGACAAAGCTAGAAATGTACTACTTGTCGATAAATTGAAGCCTATTTTATTAAGTGTCAGTCAAACCTGTGATCATGGATACTTCTGCATCTTTGATTCCCAAAAATGTGAGATTAGGAAAGAAGACACAAGAAAATTAGTTGGTACTGCTCCTAGAAGTCCTAAAAATGTATATATACTAGATGCAAAATTGATTGAGGAGTGTCATATAAATTCTGTAGATGAAAGTTGGCTATGGCATAGGAGGTTGGGGAATATTAACTTTGACAATCTTGTGAAAGTCAACAACCTTGGTGCAGTAAGAAACTTGCCAAAAATCATAAAACCCTCAAATGCTATGTGTAGAAACTGTCAACTAGGGAAACGAACTAGGGTAAGGTTCAAAACAAAAGAATACACAACCTCTAAACCTTTAGATCTTGTTCACACTGACCTATGTGGACCTACGAGAACCAAGAGTCTACAAGGAGAGTCTTACTTTATGTTGTTCATTGATGACTTTACTAGAATGAGTTGGATATGTTTTCTCAAAGAAAAATCATAAGCACTCAACAAATTCAAAGCCTTTAAAACCCTTGTTGAAAATGAAAGGGAGACAAAAATCAAATGTCTTAGATCAGACAATGGTGGTGAATTCACCTCAAAAGAGTTCGATGTCTACTGTGAAACTCATGGAATAAAAAGACAATTCTCTGCTGCCAGAACACCTCAACAAAATGGGATTGCTGAAAGAAAGAACATAACAGTTCAGGAGGCTGCAAAGACTATACTTAATGAAGCAAAATTGTCAGATGGATATTGGAGGGAAGCTGTAAGCACAACTGTATACATATTGAACAGAGGTTAGCTCAGGGTTAATAGTGATAAAAATCCTTATGAACTATGGTTTGGAAGAGCTCCATCAGTGAAATAATTCAAAGTCTTTGGAAGTAAATGCTACATCAAAAGACTAGATGAGAGTCTTGGAAAATTTGATGCCAGATCTGATGAAGGTATTTTTCTTGGATATGCTTCAAACAAGAAGGCATATAGATTCTACAATATTAGATCACATAATATTGTTGAAAGTGCAGATGTGAAGGTGGATGATCTAAAAACGATAAGGATCAAAAATCAAGAGACCATATCTAAAAATAAAGATGAATATGATGATGATACATTCAACACAGAACTAGAAGAAGTAGAAGAGAATGAAAAATAAAGGGAAGAAGATGATATGGATACTAGTGAAAGTGAAGAATATAGTGAATATGGAGAGATAAGAGAAGAATTCCAAAGAAGAGATACAAAGACACCCCGAAGAATTATTCAAAAAAATCATCTCGAAGAACTGATTATTGGAGATATGAATGATGGAGTGCAAACAAGAAGACAACTACTGTATCAAACAAAATTAGCATTGTTGTCACATATTGAGCCAAGTTCAATAAAAGAGGCATGTACAGACGATAACTGGGTTAAAGCTATGAATGAACAATTGGATCAAATTGAAAGAAATCAAACTTGGGAACTAGTTCCTAGACCAAAAGATAAAAATGTCATTGGAACTAAATGGGTTTATAAAAATAAAATGAATGAAGATGGGCAAGTAATCAGGAACAAAGCTAGATTAGTATGAAAAGGTTATGCTTAGGTTGAAGGAGTAGACTATGAAGAAACATTTGCACCTGTAGCCAGATTAGAGGCAATTAGGATGTTCTTAGCTTTCTCCGGCTACAAAAAATTTAAAGTGTACCAAATGGATGTCAAATCAACATTTCTCAATGGAAATTTAGAAGAGGAAGTCTATATTGAGCAACCAGATGGGTTCCACATAACCAATAAAAGAGACTATGCTTGTAAATTAAGTAAGGCACTCTATGGATTAAAACAAGCACCCAAATCATGGTATGCAAGGCTAGACTCTTATTTACAAAAACAAGGCCTCAAAAGGGATCAACATACAACAATCTTTATTGCAAAATTGTTGGTAATAACTTGATCATTGTGGAAGTGTATGTTGATGATATCATATTTGGTAGTAATAATATAAAAATGAGTGAAGACTTTGCTAAGATGATGCAACAAGAATTTGAAATGTCTATGCTTGGCGAACTAAATTTCTTCCTTGGATTACAAATAATACAGTACAAAAAGGGAGTCTTTATCGATTAGTCTAAATATGTTAAGGATATGATTAAGAGATTCCAGTTAGAGGATTGCAAACTTGTTAGTACACCTATGACAATTGGATGAAAACTAAGCAAGGATGATGAGTCCAAAGCCATAGATCCAAAACACTATAGATCAATGATTGGCAGTTTGCTCTATGTAACAACTTCCAGACCTGATGTCAAGCAAGCTGTTGGGATGGTGGCTAGATTCCAAGCAGAACCAAAGGAGAGTCATGTTCAAGCTGTAAAAGAATATTTATATATTTGAAAGGAACCATAGATATTGGTTTGTGGTATCCTAGCAAGGACTCATTCACATTAAAATCCTATTCAAATGATGAATGGGAAGGAAGTGTAGATGACATAAAAAGTACGAGTGGAGGAGCATTCTTTTTGGGAGAATCACTGGTTGCTTGGATAAGCAAGAAACAATCCTCAATTTCTCTGTCTAGCACTGAAGTTGAGTATATTGCAGAAACAAAATGTTGCACACAAGTGGAATGGATGAAACAAACTCTACAAGACATCAAAATAGTATTTGAAGAACCCACAATTATCGACTGTGACAATACAAGCATGATAAGTCTCTCAAAGAACCCATTCCAACACTCAAAATCGAAACACATTCCCATAAAATACCACTATCTAAGAGATCAGGCTGGAAACAAGAACATTAAATTGGAATATGTTCCAACAAAAGAACAAGTGGTAGATATTTTTACAAAACCCTTAAACAGAGATATATTTGAATATCTCAGGCAAAAATTGGGAGTAATACTTCTTCCTACCTAAAATCTCTCAAGAAAATGATGCATCAATTGGCACCTATTAAGGGGGAGATAGAAATCAATGACATAAGGTGTCATTCAGTTATGACAGAAAAAGATTGATTGCTGGAGGAGTTACCAGTGGTTAGAGAAGTGTTTATACAGACAGATGATTGGAGAAGAAAACCTTTGCCATTGATGTCAAAGGGGGAGAGAAACTTCATAAAAGGAAAGCTTCATAAGAGGAAATCATCATCATAGGGGGAGTTTTGAATATGAATTTAGTGTGTTTCCCTCAATGAAAAAGGGGGAGATTGTTGGAAATATTGTCATTGATGTCAACAATCGAAGTGATGATGAAAAAATAGTGTGAAAAGATAAATCGAAGTGATGATGACAAAACAATGTGCAGAGATCGAATGAAGTGATGATGTCAAAATAGTGTGCAAAGATCAAAAGAGAGAACAGGAGAAGCGAATACTCGAATGATCAAAGCTTAGAAGGAATAACACATTGCACAGAGAGGAAATATGTGTTTATTGTTGATCACGATAGGATCAACAATGTTCCTATGATTTGAAGACGAAAGAAGCGCATTGCAGAATGTAGTCGACCATTTCACAGGAAAAGGAAAGAAGCTTCAACAATCGTTCGATCAAGAAATTAACGACGTTGATTGTCTCAAGTAATGGGATTTATCCCACACTGGAAGAACGAATAAACATATATAGGTTTATATACACAACTCTCTCCATATCTTATCGACGCATAGTGTAAAGGTATGCTGGGGTCTTTAGGTGTTTGGACTCCACGAGAAGCTCACCAACTTGGAGCCCAGGATGACCTGTCAGGCCCCCTACCTTTTGGTCAAAGTGACAATGAATATCGATCTGATGATGAAGGATCTCGACCGTTAGATCTGGGAGAAGCTATACGATGGTTAGTTGTGAGTTCCTTTAGAACTCTGGAATCATAGGATTTGGAGTGTTGAGGAGTCAAGGATCCCAAACTCGTGAAGTCCGAAACTCCGAAGAGATCCTAGCCGTTGGTTGGAATGTGGGCATGTGGCATAATATCAACAATTTAGGGATTCATGATTCAGAGAATCAATGACGAGAGTTGTTCATAACCCTGAAATATGAAGCTCCGAAGTCAAGGAGGAAGACACGTATCAAGGTCCACATCATCTTGAGTGATGTCAATGACAGACCACGTCAACATAGCACATCAGCAAGAACATGTGGCTAAGTCAGAAAGTGACAAGTGTCAAGTTGAAATTGGCATTTCAGGCACACGTAAGTCACGAATCAGAGTGACACGTGGTAGCTACTCGGCATGTGCCAAGTCATCAAGTGATGTCAACCAGTTTATGTCACTTCAGGAGTCTTACTTTGGGAGATTTCACCACTAGCAAATACTCTAAAGTCTGGAAGTCCCGAAGGCCGAGGTTCTGAAATAGACATGAGATTAAGGGACACGCGTCAGTAGATTGACAACATCTGAGATTTGACATGCTATAAGTCACAAAAACCCGAAGGGAAAAGTGACGAAATTACAACAACCATCCATCTCAGTGGGTAATATGAGCTTTCTGATCTGACCGACAATTTCATGATCGAGAGTTCTGAAATATTGGAAGTTAGGAAGACCCGTAGGTTGAAGTTACAAAACTCCGACAACCGTCCATCTTAGCAGAAGATCGAATCGTAATTGTTGAAGTTGATAAACATGATTAAGTCATGGCCATTAGATTAAATAATAAAAGAAGTAATATGAGCCGTCCGATCATTTCGGGGATATCGTATTCGAGAGTTTTGGTATGTTGGAAGCAACAAAGTCCCGAAGGACAAATAACCTGAAATCCCGTAAGCCGCTCATCTCAGTGAGTAATTAAATATTGATCATTGATTTTAAGTAAGTGCTCAAGCACTCGCTTGGTCTAATTGCCTAAGCGTGAGGTCATCACCGTTGGTCATATGGTAAAAAGGTTTAATGGGGCAGAATGTAAGTTGCTTAGTTGGTAAGCCAGTGGTTCTATAAATATTGGTCATATGAAATGGCTTGAAGGAAGCGCCTCCATAGAGTTCGGTTCCTGTGAAAATAACAGAGTTTAGAGATCGAGTTTAAAGGATGAAATTGATCCATATCTGTGATCAATTTATGAAGAGTCTTCATGCTAAAAATAAATAAACAGTAGTTAATGATTATGGTGAAGCTAATTGAAGAGGTGCGATGGTCCAAACGAAGGGACACGATGCTTCACATTCACGCTATTTTGAATAATATATATATACATGAAAGAGTGGGAGAAGAATGTGTCTCTGCAATCCAAATAAGAAGATCAATAGTTGAAGGAGATTCCAGGAAGAAAAGTTAAATACCTATGTATTAAGGGTGGTTGGGTGGAGCATGGGTAGGTTGGTGCATGCAGAGGGAGTTGATGCTTCCTTGTCAGTTGTAGCTGACTAAACAGGGGATCGTAGCCTCCTACCAGTTGGTGCTGGTAAACCAGGGTGTGGGTGCATCCTATTCAGTCGGTGCTGATCAAAGAGGAAGTACATCTTCTGTCTATGTAACATGTAAAACAATTTTTGCAGTTAATAGAAAAGAGTTTGTGGTTTTCCCATTTGGGTTCCACAATAAAATACTGTGTTAAGATTATGTTTTCATTAATAAATAAAAATTGATATAATTGTTGTGTCACTGATTCACCCCCCCCTCTCAGTGACATAATTTGATCCTTCATCAATAGTTCTTGAATGTTTCTTGTTATCATATCGGTGTAGTGAGACTCTCAAAATCTATAATATTTGTTAAAATATCAATTTCTAGCACCTAGATACTTTACTACCTTGTGTTATTCCTTGCTTATAATCAAATTACAACACAAAATAAAATATAATGGCTGGAAATAAAAAAAAATGGAAGAAAAATATGAAAACCAAAACTTCACACAACACAACAAATTTTCCCCTTCAAAATCAACACTTCATTCAAATAAATTCCAAGATTACAAGGGGCTCCCAACCTAGGAAAACAACCAACTAAGAATATAAATAGAAATCTACAACAAACCCTCATAGTTCAATCTGCTTCCTAACACCTTTGTCAACAACTGCACGAATTTATACGCATCCAGTCTGCTTGAACAAAGAATATGTACATACATTGTCCTTTTGTCCGGTGTACCTGCCTGCGTACCTACGCCCCATAGAACCTGCTCTATGCATACTCTTTCCTTGCGCCACTTTTGAGGCACGTATGAACATGCCTAGTCCTTTTATTCATCACGTACAACGATGTCCTCAATCTTGTATGGCTCATACCTACATCTATACCTACTGTCCACTTGCTTCATTATCCTTTGGACTAATGAGATCTCTAGGTGAAATTCCTTCTTCACCCTTGCTAAGATCTCCTTGAGAAAAAGTCCTTTATTATCTATGAGTCACTGACTCCAATAGATGTCTCCAAGAATGTGTCTTCTTCTTTCACCTTGGATGCATTTTATAACATTGAGTTGAACCCTAACCCTAATCTACAAAGTGATCAACGATTGATATTAGATATCACCTCAATTGATATTAGGATACGATTATTTTAATTCACTAATGCTAATAAATTTAGCATTTCATTAAATTAAACTCACTTTAATTATAAAAGGACATTCACTTTAATAATTCCTTTAATTAAAGTGAATTTCGAAAGTTTTTGAAAGGTCCTTTGGACTATTTCCAAATGTCTAGACACTTAGATCTGTGCATAAGTACTTGTCCGATGCTACAAAAATAAACACTCCCTCTTAGTGAGAAAGGTAATTCTAGAAGAGCCACCTGGAACTGGATGTCCCTCCAATATTGACACAATATCCCACACATCATCTCGCACCATAACATCCTGATAAATTTGATTGTTTGTTTCTTCTTCAATGACATTACTTATTAGTGCCATTAAGTTTGGAAACTTATTTGGAGGCCTGCTCTCCCTGACTGTGCTCTTAGGAACCTCAACATGATCTTGATCATCCTTCAATTTATGCTCAAGTCACCCAGGTTTTCTGAAATAGCTATAAGGGTTTAACTCCTCCTCCACACCTGAAGGTTGACTCCTTGAACTTAAAGCCTATGAACTTGTTCTTCCTCCATAGTCTATTTCGCTTCTTCCTCTGCGACTGGTGGTAACTCATGAGACTTCTTAGATGTTAATTTCTCTTCAACCTTAACATCTCTGCTCACAATCGTCTTTCTCTGCCCTGGTATGAAGATCCTGTAATCCTTTGAGGTCTCGTTGTACCCCACAAATATGCCTTTCTCTCCTAAAGGCTCCATGTTTGTCCTTGATCCAAGAGGATCTAGGGAATACTCACGTAGGTCTAGGAGGATCCATAACGCTCACAAAGGTCCCAAGGGATCCATAAAAACTCAAAATTTGACCATCCCAAATTATCTTGAAAAAATCATCAATGCATAGAGTTCTTTGTCAGGATTCCAATGATGCAAACAACAATTCAAACATAGCTCGTATGTAAAAGTTATGAGCGGTTAAAGTTCCAGTCAAACCATGTCAAAGGTCAAAGTCAAAACATGAAAAAGGGTGACACATGTCACCACTGCAAAGGTGACACATGGCACATGATCATACAATTGACGTGGCACATTGGTTGGTAGTTGACTGGGCAAGTTCATGCAATCCAAGTGGGCAAATTATATGTTGACACATGGCATAGGACAACCAATGAGAGGTTTCCACATGGAAGCCTCCCATTGGCCTATATTGGTATGGTTTATCAAAAATTATGGAGTCAACGGAGGTCGAACCCATGACCTCCATAACCTCCCAAATCCTTAACAAACCCTCCATTACCATCAAACCACTGCAATGTTTCTTAACTATACGTGTTGGCGAATGTATTTAAGTTTTAATGAAGTTTTAATGGGTGGAAAAGAGGGCCGAGGGCTTAGGCCCTCGGCCCATAAATTCTAATCATATGCATGTAACGTGACCATTCCCAAAAGCATGAGGAGCTATCAAAGAATTTATGTATCCATGGGGGTTATGTTATATATAACCATACATATGTTATAAATAGCATATGGTTATATAACCATATAACCAATCAACGATAAAACCAACAAATATGCCAACAAAGGAGGGGATCGCGGGGGTTGGAACCTATGAACTCCCCCCTAATAATGCCAATGATTTAACCGCTAGGCCATATGCACCATATTTAACAGAGATTCCACTAAATTTAGTTTCAAGTTGCCATAATTTCCTCGTGGAGGTTTGGGAGCCCACGACCTATATATGGGTGCAAATCCCAGGACCTGGAAACACATTCCCAAGTTTGCATAGATATTGAGGAAAATATTTCGATGTAGGGCATGTTTCCTAAGGAAGTATCTATTGTCTCGATTTGTGAGCAAAGGAAGAGGCCAAGTATGGTTGTCTCGTAAAGCATGCCATGATGTATATTGTCAAAACATAAGCAACTTTATACTGATTTTTCATGATTTTTTGCAAGGATCATGGATTTGAGGTCTATTTTATGATTAGAGGTCATTTGTAAAAGTATTAGTCCAAATTTACATTAATGATATTTTAGCGCATTGTTTTGTGTGTCGAAGATGGTGAAATTGAGCTAGTTCAGAATTTAGTCGATTTTGTAGTCAAATTTCTCATATTTTCGCAAGGATTTCAATGGTGAACTTATTTCTTGTTTTGAGTAATGGAATTAAAGAGAGTCCATTAAATAGGATTTTTGTGAGCCCATATTGTAATGTAATCAAGAATTTTGAGATGACGGAGAACAATCATGCTATCTAAAGGGACTTTGAAGATGAAGTGATATATGTCATCTACATATGTAATTTGAGTTTTTTGTTGTGTCATCTCACTATTCTGCAAACTAATCATCAGTTTATGAGTTTTTGGATAAGAATAACATCATCATTTTTTTACAAATCACCTCAATACGATCAGGGAATTAATTATGAATTAAGTTAGATGTTGCATATGTATGCATTGTAAAGAAATAAGTGGTTTCTAAGGATTTTTGGATCAAGTGGTATCAGAGCTAGTTTTGATGTTAATTTTCAAGTTGTTGATGTGATGAGATCCAAGAGTTAAGTTGGTGAAGAGTTTGAAGAATTTTATTAAGAGGACAAGATGAGTAAAGTTCTCGTGAAGTTGAGGCTGCAGAAGAATATTAATCGACAGATCCAGAAGGAGAATTTTGAGTTAAAGATACAGTTGCAAGCTCTTGAGGAAGAGAAGAATAGGCTGCAAGATCAACTGATATGTCATGAGGAATTCCATGAGGGTAATTTTCATGAGTTAAAAAGAAAGTTGCAGATCAATAATCAAGTATTGGCACCATCAGTACCAATCCATGAAGATTTGTAAGCTGAGAATGTAAAGTCTTGAATTCAAAAGGGACTACCTCTTTCAAAAGACATGATTGAGGAAGATGACTCCTCATATTACTCTTTTTCCTGTCAAGATGGAGAATTCTCAAGAATGGTTGAGGCAAGGAGAAATTTATATGAAGAGTTCCTTCATAAATAGTTAGCCTTACCTTCTAGTCCAAAGAAAGGTAACATGTGTAAGACATCTCCAAAGAAAGATTTGCATGCTAAAGGAGAAAGACTGAAGACTTTTACCACTAGTGAATGGTCTAGATATCCATGTGCTTCATGTTGAACTAGAAACCATGACATGGAGAAGTATCAAAGAAGAAAGTCTGTGCAAGTAAATCCCTTGAAGAAGACAATCTGTGCAAGTAAATCCCTCGAAGAAGAAAAGGGGGGATGATAAGAAGGGATCGTGGTTCCAAGATGGGAACAAGACACTCTGCTCTTATTGTGGTAAGAGTGGACATTGGATTGAGAAGTTTTGGACACTTTACTGACACTTATGTCTGAAGCAGAACAAGAAAGATGTAAATACTTGCAAGAAGACACACAACATGTTAAGAACCAAACATCAATATAGCATATAAAAACCTCAGGAAAAGTACTCAACGCCTTGAAAAAGAGATAATTTCAGATAATAATCCTCTTCGAGGGGGCAACCTCCTTTTA
>JZKD02S2129960.1:118975-141509 GCA_000966675.3 Picea glauca
TTTGTTAAATCACTGCCAAAGGGGGAGGTCACCGGTTCGAATCCGGTCGACTACACAAAATTTTGATAAACAAACCAAAACCAATAAACCAATCACGGGGTGCCACGTGGCAGCCCACGACTGGGCCACGTGGCACCTAACCAACCAACCAAAACATGCCATGTGTCAACTGCTGATTGGCCCACGTGCCTGCCATGTCAACTTTCCCCGTCAGCCCTACCGTACTGCTCTGTCAGCCTGCCATGTCAGTTGCTGACGTCATCCGTGCCACATGTCACCCTTACAGTGGTGACACGTGTCACCTCCTGATTGGTCCAGCCGTACACCAAGCCGTCCTGTCACGCTCTGCTACATGTCGTCACCCGAGGCTGCCATGTGTCATCTACTGGAGCTGTCATGTCACCTGTACGGACCGTACAGTCTGCACAGTCAGCATGACACGTGGACTGTACGGACTGTACAGTCATCCCTTTTTTTACCTGTTTGAGTTTTCAGACATAATGCGATATCTTGCTCATACGGAGCCCGTTTGACAAAGTAAATATACCGCCGGAATCAGGAAGATGAGATGGATGCAATGGCACTGGTTTCTTCGCATTCTGAGCACTTTCATTTTTGAGCATTTTTCAAGCCCTGTCAGGCTTCTGGATCCGATTTTGGACCAGCCTAGCAACATAAGTGGAAATTAAATCCAGTTTTTCAAGGGGAAGAAACAACAAAGAAAATACACCCTGGCATCAGATGAAGGATTCCACAACATCCCAAGTTTTAGGGAGCAAGTTGAACATTTTCAGGGAAGTTTTCTAAAAGAGCATACATTGCATGTGCTCTTATTTGGAAGCAAGATATTAGCACTCAAAGGTTATGAAGAGGATAGTAAAAGAGTTTTAAAATGATGAATCACCAGTCAAAGATATCCAAATAAACAAACGACATATTTTGAGGTCCTTTTGCAACTATTCTAGCCAACAAATCCACCAACAATTCCATCGACTCAAGATTCTTGATTATCTTTCGAGATTTCTTGCAAACATCATTTTGTTTTTAGTGTGTAGATCAGAGTTGTATTTTAGAAAATAGAAATTGTTTTTGAAGGTAATGATCTATATATATTTTCTTCAAAATCAAGAGAGGAGGAGGAGGGGGGACAAGGCCCGAGAGGTGGATTTTGGGCAGAGGCTTGTGTATGAATCATTGTAAGCCTATGGACAATTTTATTAAGTATTCATTTCTGACATTGAATATCCCTGTGAATTGTGCTATCAGATTGTGATCTCTTTGTTTTCAATTCTTCCTTTTCCTCTTGCTTGAACGAGTTACAGACATTGAGATCAATGGCTGTCCATAAACAATATATTCTTGAGCAGTAAATAATTTGTTGTGATCTTCCTGTTGCTTGTGTGCTTTGTTCAAGTACCCGTCAAATCCATTTTGCAGAGATAATTTCTGTTTAGTGGATGTTCTACTATTTGTCACATTCTCCATTCTTCCATCCACCATAATATAAGTATTTTGTCTGATATGCAGCTCACTGGTCTTCAATATAACATGGTGTTTACTTGACTCCATTCCCAATGGTATATCTCAAATATTACGTTAGTTTATTTCCCTTTTCCTTTCTCATTTAGTCTCGCTGATCCATCAAATCAATCCATAATCTAATTCCCATCTACAAAAAACTATTGCAATAACTAAGATGTGTTAGGCTTGACCCTATAGCAGTCTAGGGGAAACTTCTAGCACTAATAGGTTCACTAAGTGAAGGCCCCATGTTAGTTGTATTCTTTCTTCCTTTAGTACACAAAGCTTCCCCATATTCTACAGTAATCCATATTGGAAATGGTAATCAACATGTATTTATTCCTTTTTTATCCTTTCTACTATTAATACACCCCTTTGAAGTCCTCATCTTCCACATATTTATTTCTATTGTTTCATGGGTGAATGGATCCATGTGCATAATAGCTCCCAAAGCTATATTTTTTTATGTTAGTGGTCTAGATAGAAAATTACCCCAACTTTTTGCAATTTCGTCCCTTCTTATATTTGATCACTAGATTAAATTTGTTGTAGAAATCTAGTCGATTTATAATGTCTTAATTGTTTAGCTTACTCTAGGCTTGTAAGTATTATAGAGGATGGTGATCGATATGGAGGATGGTGATCGGTATGGAGGATGGTCTCTGTAATGTACCTCGAATTTACCAGACAAAAAAAAACTTTTGTGATCATGAACTCTTCAAAATTTTGTTTAAAAAGATTACTTGGTAGAAGGATAAGATCCTAACCAACTCTTATTATAAAACTCTGAGGTATAAATCCTAAGCCTGACTTACTACAAATGTTATAACTACATCATCTTAACTCACTTCGAATAGAAAAGATTATAAGGGTAAACCTCCAAGGTTCTAGAAATTTCCTTTTTCCTTCGTTCTATTTACTTATATGTAACTGTAGGTCTATGCAGATAATACTCAAACTTAGATTTCAATGTTACAACTCACTCTTTAACATAAGGTCTTATGTTACAGTTCATTGTTTAACATGAGATCTCTAATTTCGTGTGCATGTCCACTTAAGTAAATTACCCTTGGGACACAATACTTAATTTCCACCTATATAACCATGAGGTTCGGGTTTAATAGCGGGTAACTAGTATATCTACCAAATTTCGATCAATCAATGATTCTTAGAACCTGCAAGGCGATCGTAGTGATAGTTCTAGTCCAAATATCAAAGGAACTTTGATAAACGAGGGTTATGTTAGCTCTCGTTATCCCGACTTAAGGTGTTTCCAACGAATATTTAACTAGGTCAGACTACTAATTAAAGTTAACGCCACGGAATTGAAACATGATTTGATTTTTGTTGAGCCAAGGAGGGGTCTAATCGCGACGTTCTTTAAGGAAAGGAAAGGTCCACTGACATGAGTAGATAAGGCTCTGTATCCACCATTAATGACAGTCCTGTGAGCGTAAGTTACAAGGTGCTCACCTGGATTTTCAACCAACGTGTCGCACCGGTTCTGCTCATATCACATGGATAACCGTCCTTTGTACCCTTCACATTAATCTGAGAAATGAAAGTGACGCTTAGGGTTTCATGGGTTTACAATTTTGCATTATTGAGTTTTGTGAAGAGGCTCTGCATAACGTTCCTTAGTGACAAAGACTGATGTTATGGAGGTCGTTCCACCGATCCATCCTATGGTGTAGGCCGATTCCTTGGTAAGTCTTCCTTAACCATACTACCATAGGTGGGTATCTAGGTGGAGTAATTCAGGAGAGTCATTATAGTGCTGCTATCGTCGTCCTGCACCTGCTGTTATGTTTTCTTTCCTTTTGTTGAAACCTTATCCTGTTATTGCTTCTCTGAATACTTTCATAGTCATCACGTTCATGGAGAAGTGATTCCCTTTGAAGTTATCGACTTTTTCCTTGGTTTCAATAAAGGGAAAATAACCGTTCTTCACTTGCCCATACTTCGCAGTATAGGTTTTTCATAGCTCTTTTGATAGCGGGGTTTCTTACAAACCTTCTAGTAGTCTGCTTCAGGACTCGAGTCGAATATTTGTAAGACTGGGTGGAAGTTCTAAAAGTCTTAGTTTATTCTTTCGCTTGTTTTGATTTCTCTATATCTAAAGTTTTGGTTGGTGTTGAATGAAATGATACTGCTGTTAAAGTAGAGCAGTCCAATGCTACTATCCTGCGGTTCATTCAAATTCTTAGTTATACAGTTATTATATCTATCTTGGTCTAGAATTTAAAAGCTGGGGCATTCGTGTATCGTTTGTCTTCTTAACCCTACTGTATGCCATTTGGTGCTCAACGACTCTGTGTATTTTCCGTTTAATATGAAAGCATACAATATGTCTTATATTATTTATGCATTATAAGGATTTGATACTGTTGACTAAAACGTCTCCTTAAAATCGTTAATTGTTGTATAAAGATTTCCTCATTGTTGGTTTATTTTCGTTTCTAAGGATTTGTGTGATCACTAACGATGGGCCCTGTTGATGTGAGGGTACCCATCAGGGGTTCAAGCACCATTCACCCTCGGCCTGGCGTATATCCAGTCAGGGGGCGACGAGGTGAATAGAGGAAGAGAACGAGCCAGCCAAAACAGAAGTTAAGTACCACTCAAGCATACCCTGCTTGTGAAAAATCACCATTCTGTTGACGTTCCTTTTCTTTTCTTTCATATTATGCTAATACCTTTAAATAATTGAACCATATAATTTACTTCCGATTATCATAGCAATTAAAGGACATAATTTCAGTATTCATCTGAGATTAACTCAAACGTAAAACGTTATTCAACATTAAATTCGTAAGGCATTCTATTAGTTTCCTTTTTATTATTCATACATTGAACATATTTCGCCAAGGTTATTGTATCCATACCAAATTAAGTAGATGCATTAAAACTATGCTTAAATAATTCAAAGAGATGGAACATAATTTCAATTCAGATTTAACGAATACACTACCTCAGATATATGAGCATTCACACCGAAATTGGAAATCATTTCAGTTCAGATTTAACAAATACATTGCATCATATGTGAAATCATTCAGACAGAGAAGGAGTAGAGCAACATATCTGAACTAGCTCGCGGGAAGACAAAGGGAACAACCACGTTCCTCCCAACCGTAGAACAGGGTAGCCAAGTCAGTTGCCCAGTTCACCCCCTAGCCTGACTATGAGTCCATGAGGACTAACTCATAAAATCCTCTTCAGAAATGTCTTTCCATCTTCAGCAGACTCCTCTTGCCTCACACTTAAACAGTAGTGTTCATATCAACAAGAGAACTCATAATCTTTTTCCCCAGCATACTTGGCAGTGTCCTGCCTCCTCACATATGCTATTTAACCACAATGCCTTTGCTTAGGTCTTTCTTTTACCACCCTTGGGAATTTTCGCAGCTTTCTAAATCCTTGATTTTCAGGGGTTGCCAATGGCCAAATCTTTGATTTTCCCCTTGTAATAATCAACCCAGAGGTAGTTCCAACATGTTCCCCACTCATGGAGTCATGGTCAGCTTATTTTAACATGGCTGTTCCATTTGTCCTCTTGCAATTAATATAAAATATTCTGTTTTCATACAAGTGTCATAGTAAAATAGTTAGTTGGGTCAAATCATTTCTCTGCCCAACAATCATAATAATTAATTACAATTATCAAATTCGAAATTTGGAATTGCCATAAATGAATTTTTTTTTCCAAATTCGAATTTACTAAAAACGGAATAATTTTTCAACAAATTTTAAATTTCATAAATACTTTAATTTTGGAGATGTCACATCCTTTCCCCCTTCAATAAAACACTATCCTCAGTGTTCGTTCCTTTTTTGGAATAGGATTGGATGAGATTTCCGCAAATCTCCCTCCAACTTTCAAGTGGCCTCTTCAGGACTAAAGTGCTTTCATTGGACCTTTACCTGAGCGACGACTCTATTCCAATGTGCTATTTCTCTCCGGTCTAGAATACGCAGGGGATCCACTTGGAACTCGCCTTCGGGTTTCACCTGCACCAAGTCCCAATCAATCATATGAGCAATGTCATGAACATACTTTTTCAACAAAGAAACATGGAATACATTATGAATTCTTAGATTAGCTGGAAGTGCAAGTTGGTATGCTATGGGTCCAATTCGAGCTAGTATCTCTAAGGGCCCACAAAACCTGGGTGCCAGCTTGGCATAGTTTCCTAACTTCAATGAACTTTTTTGGGCTTTGACCTTCAAATAAACATGATCTCCCACTTGAAATTCCAACTGTCTTCTTTTCTGATCTGCATAGCTATTCTGTCTGTCCTGTGCTTCTTTTAAGTTCTGTTGTACCTTCCTTACCATGTTCTCCATTTCTTAGAGCATCTCTGGTCCAACCATGAGTCTGTTAGCCCGGTTATCCCAACTAATTGGGGTCATACACTTTCTTCCATATAGTACCTCGAAAGGGCTTAACTTAGCCGAAGTTTGGTACCCATTGTTATATGAAAATTCTACCAAGTGTAGATAGTCTTCCCACTTGTTCGATTTTGTTCTTATGTACATGCAGAGCATATCCTCTATGATTTGGTTTTTCCTTTCAGTATGTCCATCCATTTGTGGATGATAACTTGTACTGAAATTTAAATTAGTATTTAGCCCTGCAAACAATTTCTTCCAAAAAGAGGATGTGAATTTTACGTCTCTATCTGAAATCACCATTTTTGGAATACCATGTAGTCTAAAAATTTCTTTCATAAATATTTCAACAATGTTTATAGCTTTAAAAGTAGACTTTACAAGAATAAAGTGTGAAGACTTACTGAGTTTATCGATTACCACCATGATAGAATCATTCTGTTTCTGAGTTTTAGGCAAACTTGTTATAAAGACCAACAATACGGTCTCCCATTTCCATTTTGGTATGGGTAATGGCTGTAGTAGGCCAGCTAGATGCTGGTGCTTGGCCTTAACCAGTTGACAATCTTGGGACCTAGCCAAGTATTCTTCTTTTTCGCCGTTCATATTAGGCCAAAAAAATAGTTTTCTAAGCGTTGTTATTGTTTTCTGGTATCCTGGATGGCCAGAATACGGTTTCTTATGCACTTCGTCCAAGACTATTAATTTTAACTCTGTTGAATCTGGTATGTAAAGTCTGTTTTTAAATCGTAATAGTCCCTTCTTGTCGATACTTAGATCTGGTTTATCTGAGTTTGCGGTACTGTTTTGTAATTTTTCCATTATCTTAGTGTAATTTCCATCGTTAATACCTTCCATCCTTATTCTTTGTTCCAGATCACTTTATACCCTGCTGATATTTATCTCAAATAACCCATGGACTCTTCTGCTGAAAGCGTCTGCTACTTTATTTTCCTTACCCTTGATATGTCTGACCTCGAAGTCGAATTCACTCAAGAAGGCTAGCCATCTTGCTTGTCTTGCATTAAGATCTGGTTGGCTAAACATATATTTCACCCCGCTATTATCCGTCAATAGTAAAAAATTTCTGCCCATTATGTAGTGTCGCCACATTTTTAAGGCGTGTATTATCGCTACCAATTCTAAGTCATGAGTGACATAATTTTGATAATGTTCTTTTAATTTCCGAGATTCATAACAAATAACGTGTCCTTCCTGAGTTAGGACACCACATAGTCCTTCTTTACTTGCATCAACACATACGGTGAAGTCCTTATCTGGGTCTGCTACCTTCAATATGGGTGTAGTTGTCAATAATTCCTTCAGCTTGTTAAAACTGTCTTGACATTTCTCTGACCAGTTAAACTTGGTCCCTTTCTTTTGTAATGATGTGATAGGGTAAGCTATCTTGGAAATCCCTTCTATAAATTTGAGATAATATCCGGTGATTCCCACGAATGACCGTATGTCCACTACATCCTTAGGTACCGGCCATTCCATAATGGATTTTATCTTCTCTGGGTCTACGACAATGCCTTCTGCTAAGATTACATGTCCTAGATATTGTATTTCATTTTGATAAAAGTCACACTTGTCGAATTTGGCGTACAGTTTGTGTTTCCTCAACATTTGATGAACTATTCTTAAGTGTTCATCATGTTCTTCCTTCGTTTTAGAATAGACCAGAATATCGTCGATAAACACTACTACAAACTTGTCTAAGTACTGACTGAAAGTACTGTTCATCAAGCACATAAACGTGGCTGGTGCGTTAGTGAGTCTGAAAAGTATGACTACGAATTCGTAGTGTCCATATCTTGTTCGAAAAGCTATTTTGTTTATGTCCTCGTCTTTTATCCTAACTTGATGATAACCAGATCCTGCATCCAACTTTGACAAGATCTTGGCCCCACCTACTTGATCGAACAGATCATTTATCCTTGGTAACAGGTATCTGTTCTTAATAGTCATTTTGTTCAGTTGTCTATAATTGATACACAGTCTTAGAGTACTATCTTTCTTTTTCACAAAGAGGACTGATGCCCCACATGGTGAAACACTTGGTCTGATATACTCTTTGTCCAACAATTCCTGTAATTGTATTTTTAATTCTGTTAGTTCTAGTAGACTCATTCGGTAAGGTGCTTTTGAGATAGGGGCTGAACCAGGTAGTAGGTCTATGGATAACTCTATTTCCCTTCTAGGAGGTAATTCTGGTATCTCATACACAAACATGTCTCTAAATTCACGTAGGACAACAAAGTCTTCTAACTTTGGCTTATCTTCTTTTTCTAACAAATTCGTTACTTGGATTGCATAAACTTGACATCCCTTTCTCATACATTTCTTGAGTTGCATCGTTGAAACTTGTCTGACTGATACCGGTTTTAGTATACCTTGGGTTGTTCTAGTAGTGCTAAAATCGTCTTTATAGTTAAGTATCTTCGCATAACAATCTAGTACTGCTTTGTGCTTTTCCAACCAATCCATTCCGATAATCATATCATAAGACCCTAGTGGTAGGATGTTAAGATTTGTCCTTATATCTTGACCATCTAAGCTAAATTCAAAATCAAAAATAAATTAAACTACTTTTCCTTTTAGTCGATGTTGCCAGTTTTACTAGCCATGATTTTGTGTGCTTCAGTCTCTTAAGTTTTTTAGATTCTACTACATCCAGAGTAATATAACTTAACGTAGCTCCAGGGTAAATTAAAACAGAAATTTGAGAGTTATTGATTTTACCTTCGACCTCTACCATAGAGGATTGGTGGTCAGCTTGCCGGCCATCTATGGCTGCATTTATCCGATGCAGGCTTCTGCCCACGTCACCACCATCGAGGCTTCCTGCAAATTATGAACAACAGTTCTATTTGTTGAAATTAAACATTGACAGTTCTTCCTTAGATGAGGTTCTCCACATTCCCAGTGCTTTAATGGCTCGCGGGTGCTGTCCCCAAACTTCTTCGTTCCCAGATATAACGGTTTACCGCTACTTTGCGTATTCAAATGATTGGAGTAAAAATCCTTTCTCAGAAAGATTTTTGCTGCATTCGGATAAGGAGCTAGCTGGTATACCTTCTTCCACTGGTTCTATCGATCTTGTTTCTTTTCCTTCCAGTCTCTGGGAAAATCTACTCGTTGTTTATACTGGTCATATCACATTCTTGCTTTCCTAAATACTTCACTCAAGGATTTGGGGTTGTCAAACTCAATTTTGTTCCTGTAGGACTGTGGTAAACAACTTAAGAATCGCTGGATTTTTACCTTATCATCTCGGATGTATGGTACTAACCTTAGTAGTTCTACAAATTGATTTATAAGGTCCTCCATTGTCATCTTTCCAAGTCGTTACTCGTAAAATTGTTTCATTTTCCTTTCATAATAGCTTTCAGAAAGGTATTGTTTCTTGAAATACTTCTTAAAGTCAGACCATTCCAACTGTTTCTCCTTTAGGCCCTTGGCCAATTTCAGGTCTTGCCACCAAATGTTGGCCTTCCCTTTCAGATTGTAGATGGGCATTCTGACCTTCATATTACTGGAATAGTTGTAGATCTTGAAGTATTTTTTGATGTCCAACAACCATGCCTCAGCTTCTTCTCCTGTCCTGGATTCTCCATCAAAGGTAGATGGTTTAATTTTTTAAATTCTCCTTCAAGGTGGTCTACTTGTTTTCTTTTTCTGTATGTTTTAGTTTTGGTCTCAGCTAAAGGTGTTCCTTCAGACGCTCTGTCTCCTTTTTCTGTTTCCGCCCCAAAGTTCTTGGAGGCCCTTTTTCCGACCTCTTCATCATGGTTCTCATCCTTTGGGATTTTCTTGGTCACTATACTGCACAACATGACCTCATTTATCTCTTGTTGTTCCTGCCGTGCTTTCTTCAATTTCTCATTGTTTGCTTTGAAAACCTATAGCTCAACAATAATATTCCTCATTGTTTCCAGTACTTCCGTAGGAGAGATTCCATCACTATTCTATCTTGGATCTCCAGGAGGTCTCTACTCTGGATTTCCTCCCACTCTGATTTCTGCATCATCCTGTGCTGCCATGATTACACAAAACAGAAAAAGAGTTTTCTGTTTGCAACAATAAAGGTTTATTAGTTTTTTCATAAACATAATTTTATGCTAAGTAAAATAATGTGGCCCTGTTCAAGGTCCAAGTGTTGGAATCTTAGCTCTGATACCATATGTAATGTACCTCGAATTTACCAAACAAAAAAAAACCTTTGTGATCATGAACTCTTCAAAATTTCGTTTAAAAAGATTACTTGGTAGAATGATAAGATCCTAACCAACTCTTATTATAAAACTCTGAGGTATAAATCCTAAGCCCAACTTACTACAAATGTTATAACTACATCATCTTAACTCACTTCGAATAGAAAAGATTATAAGGGTAAACCTCCAAGGTTCTAGAAATTTCCTTTTTCCTTCGTTCTATTTATTTATATGTAACTGTAGGTCTATGTAGATAATACTCAAACTTAGATTTCAATGTTACAACTCACTCTTTAACATAAGGTCTTATGTTAGAGTTCATTGTTTAACATGAGATCTCTAATTTCGTGCGCATGTCCACTTAAGTAAATTACCCTTGGGACACAATACTTAATTTCCATCTATATAGCCATGAGGTTCGGGTTTAATAGCAGGTAACTAGTATATCTACCAAATCCTGATCAATCAATGATTCTTAGAACATGCAAGGCGATCGTAGTGATAGTTCTAGTCCAAATATCAAAGGAACTTTGATAAATGAGGGTTATGTTAGCTCTCGCTACCACGACTTAATGTGTTTCCAACGAAGATTTAACTAGGTTGGACTGCTAATTAAATTTAATGCCACGTATTTGAAATGAGATTTGATTTTTGTTGAGCCAAGGAGGGGTCTAATCGCGACGTTCTTTAAGGAATGGAAAGGTCCACTGACATGAGTAGTTAAGGCTCCGTATCCACCATTAATGACAGTGCTACAAGCGTAAGTTACAAGGTGCTCACCTGGATTTTCAACCAACGTGTCACATTGGTTCTTCCCATATCACATGACTAACCGTCCTTTGTACCCTTCACATTAATCTGAGAAATGAAAGTGCCGCTTAGGGTTTCATGGGTTTACAATTTTTCATTATTGAATTCTGTGAAGAGGCTCTGCATAACGTTCCTTAGCGGCGAAGACTAATGTTATGGAGGTCGTTCCACCGATCCATCCTATGGTGTAGGCCGATTCCCTGGCAAGTATTCCTTAACCATACTACCATAGGTGGGTATCTAGGTGGAGTAATTTGGGAGAGTCATTATAGTGCTGCTGTCATCGTCTTGCAACTGCTGTTATGTTTTCTTTCCATTTGTTGAAACCTTATCCTATTATTTCTTCTCTGAATACTTTCGTAGTCATCACATTCATGGAGAAGTGATTCCCTTTGAAGTTATCGACTTTTCCCTTGGTTCAATAGAGGGAAAGTAACCATTCTTCACTTGCCCATACTTCGCAGTATAGGTTTTTCATAGCTCTTTTGATAGCAGGGTTCCTTACGGACCTTCTAGTAGTCTGCTTCAGGACTCGAGTCGACTATTTGTAAGACTGGGTGGAAGTTCTAAAAGTCTTAGTTTATTCTTTCGCTTGTTTTAATTTCTCTATATCTAGAGTTTTGGTTGGTGTCGAATGAAATGATACTGCTGTTAAAGTAGAGAAGTCCAATGCTGCTATCCTGCAGTTCATCCAAATTCTTACTTATACAGTTATTGTATCTATCCTGGTCTAGAATTCAAAAGATGGGGCATCCCTGTATTGTTTGTCTTCTTAACCCTACTATATGCCATTATGTGCTCGATGACTCTGTGTATTTTCGTTTAATATGAAAGCATATAGTATGTATTAAATTATTTACGCATTATAAGGATTTGATACAATTGACTAAAACGTCTCCTTAAAATCGTTAATTGCTGTATAAAGATTTCCTCATTGTTGGTTTAGTTTCATTTCTAAGGATTTGTGTGATCACTAACGATGGGCCCTGTTGATGCAAGGGTACCCATCATGGGTTCAAGCACTATTCACCCTCGGCCTGACGTATATGCAGTTAGGGGGATATGAGGCGAACAGAGGAAGAGAACGTGCCAACCAAAACAGAAGTTAATACCACTCAAGGATACCCTGTTTGTGAACAATCACCATTTTGTTGACGTTCCTTTTGTTTTCTTTCATATTATGCTAATACCTTTAAAGGATAATTCTTTCAGGGTTTTCGTCTGCTCACGGTCCTCAGAGGTTTCGTTCTTGTCTTCAGTATAAAAGGTACTCGAGTTCCCTTTGAAGAACCTTTCAGGATTCGACAGTTGAGGGCACAACCCCTTTCTAGGTTTATAGATGTTTGGTAAAGCTTCATTCGGTTTCCTATAATGGTTGGGAAGAATGGGTTTCGAGTTGTATTCTTGAATTCCTGGCGCGACTATTATATGTAAAGATTTCTGTACAGGACTTTCTTTGTTATTTTGATTGAAAAAGGAAACGATTGTCAGGTGCCCTTATTCAAACCTTTCGCCAGTCTAGTCGCAGACTAACTCTGAAGTTTTGTTGCCGTGGCTATCGTCTAATATATATATATATATATATATATACAGTTCATATGCTTAAATAACCCGAATTTCAGTTACGCATTGCATAAAATAAACACTTTAAAATCCTGAGATTTATACTTTGTGAATTGATTTTATTGTACAGACATTTCAATTTATAATACTTCATGCCATAACATCTATAATAATTTTTTTTTTCCTATTTCGAGGGGTTCTGATGAACACTGTGGTTCTGTAGCTTACTTACTGTAATGTTTGAATTTGTATAATTTCTCCTTTACTTTCGATATTTGGTTATTGGCCAGAACATATTGACAGTCCTGTTCACTAAAAGAATTGTTTCCATATGAAAAATACTGCTATCAGTCCAGTACCATTTTTGGGACGAGTTATAAATTTTATTACCAATGTTTTTTCGAATTTAACGGATATGTGTAAATCCAGTCTCGGGTTCTAGAATGGTCTTTAAAATTTATCGACCCTCGCGCCTCTAGCATTTAGTTATACATAACCATATATTCTTGACAGGTTTTTGTTCGAAGTTAGATTCTAGAATCTTAAAGTATGGTCAATTAGAATTTGTTACTTCTGTAAACTCCTATTTATTACCAGAATATATATATATATATATATATATATATATATATATATATATATATATATATATATATATATAGAGAGAGAGAGAGAGAGAGAGAGAGTGAGAGAGTGAGTGAGAGAGAGACAGAGTGAGAGAGAGAGAGAGATTGAATATCTATTTGTCTTCCAGTTGTATGTGAACACTGTTGGGATTAAGCTCTAAAAGGAAAAAATTGTAGACATATCGGCAGGAATCACTTACAACTTATGTACTTGTAATTCTGTCCATCTCCACTGTAATACTTAGGCATATATATGCATAGGTAAAATAAATATTGATTGATGATTTCTATCGTACCTGGTTTTTATTTGTTTTTGGACCATTAGGTACCCAAACAAACCCCAATCATTATCATAACTTGGCGCATGATTTTCTTACTGAAGTATAAATACCCTATGTAAGGTTCTCAGGTTCGATTCCATTTACAACAGATAAATTCTGTACACTGGAGTTTCGAAATACTAGTAATTACCCTACAACTGCCTCCATGGTAATAACCTAGTTTATAAAGGGAGTATTCCAGAATTGAACCATATAATTTACTTCCGATTATCATAGCAATTAAAGGACAAAATTTCAATCTTCATTCGAGATTAACTCAAATGTAAAACATTATTTAACATTCAATTCGTAAGGCATTCTATCCGTTTCCTTTTTATACTTCATACATTGAACATATTTCGCCCAGGTTATTGTATCCATACCAAATTAAGTAGATGCATTACAACTGTGCCTAAATAATTCAAAGAGATGGAACATAATTTCAATTCAGATTTAACGAATACACTACCTTAGATATACGAGCATTCACACCGAAATAGGAAATCATTTCAGTTCAGATTTAACAAATACATTGCATCATATGTAAAATCATTCAGACAGAGAAGGAGTAGAGCAACATATCAGAACTAGCTCGCGGGAAGAAAAAGGGAGAAACCACGTTCCTTCCAGCCGTAGAACAGGGCAACCAAGTCACTTGCCCAGTTCACCCCCTAGCCTGACCATGAGTCCATGAGGACTAAATCAGAAACTACTCCTCAGAAATTTCTTTCTGTCTTCAGCAGACTCCTCTTGCCTCACACTTAAACAGTAGTGTTCATAACAACAAGATAACTCGTACTCTTTTTCCCCAGCATACTTGGCAGCGTCCTGCCTCCTCAAATATGTTATTTAACCACAATGTCTTTGCCTAGGTATTTCTTCCCCCCCCCTTGGGAATTTTCGCAGCTTTCTAAATCCTTGATTTTCAGGGGATGCCAATGGCCAAATCTCTGATTTTCCACTTGTAATAATCAACCCAGAGGTAGTTCCAACATGTTCCCCACTCATGGAGTCATGGTCAGCTTATTTTAACATGGCTGTTCCACTTGTCCTCCTGCAATTAATATAAAATATTCTATTTTCATACAAGTGTCATAGTCAAATAGTTAGTTGGTTCAAATTAGATCTCTTCCCAACAGTCATAATAATTAATTACAATTATCAAATTCGAAATTCAGAATTGCCATAAATGGCAAAAATTTTCCAAATTCAAATTTACTAAAAACGAAATAATTTTTCAACAAATTTTAAACTTCAGAAATACTTTATTTTTGGGGATGTCACATCCTTTCCCCCTTCAATAAAACATTTTCCTCAGTGTTCATTCCTTTCTTGGAACAAGATTGGATGAGATTTCCGCAAATCTCCCTCCAACTCCCAAGTGGCCTCCTCAGGACTAAAGTGCTTCCATTGCACCTTTACCTGAGCGACGACTCTGTTTTGAAGTGCTATTTCTCTCTGGTCCAGAATATGCAGGGGTTCCACTTGGAACTTGCCTTTGGGTTCCACCTGCACCAAGTCCCAATCAATCATATGAGCAGGGTCATGAACATACTTTTTCGACAAAGAAACATGAAATACATTATGAATTCTTAGATTAGCTGGAAGTGCAAGTTGGTATACTACGGGTCCAATTCAAGCTAGTATCTCGAAGGGCCCACAAAAATTGGGTGCCAGCTTGGCCTAGTTTCCTAACTTCAACGAACTTTTTCGGGCTTTGACCTTCAAATAAATGTGATCTCCCACTTGAAATTCCAAGTGTCTTCTTTTTTGATCTGCATTGCTCTTCTGTCTGTCCTGTGCTTCTTTTAAGTTCTGTTGTAGCTTTCTTACCATGTTCTCCATTTCTTGGAGCATCTTTGGTCCAACCATGAGTCTGTCAGCCGGGTTATCCTAGCTAATTGGGGTCATACACTTTCTATCGTATAGTACCTCGAAAGGGCTTAACTTAGCCGAAGTTTGGTACCCATTGTTATATGAAAATTCTACCAAGTGTAGATAATCTTCCCACTTGTTCGGTTTTGTTCTTATGTACATGTGGAGCATATCCTCTATGATTTGGTTTGTCCTTTCAGTCTGTCCATCCGTTTGTGGATGATAACTCGTACTGAAATTCAAATTAGTATTTATCCCTGCAAACAATTCCTTCCAAAAAGAGGATGTGAATTTTACGTCTCTATCTGAAATCACCATTTTTGGAATACCATGTAGTCTAAAAATTTCTTTCATAAATATTTCAACAATGTTTATAGCTTTAAAAGTAGACTTTACAAGAATAAAGTGTGCAGAATTACCGAGTTTATCGATTACCACCATGATAGAATCATTATGTTTCTGAGTTTTAGGCAAACCTGTTATAAAGTCCAGCGATATGGTCTCCCATTTCCATTCTAGTACGGGTAATGGCTGTAGTAGGCTGGCCGAATGCTGGTGCTCAGCCTTAACCTGCTGACAATCTTGGGACCTAGCCAAATATTCTACTATTTCACCCTTCATATTAGGCCAGAAAAATAGTTTTCTAAGTATTGTTATTGTTTTCTGGTATCCTGGATGGCCAGGATACAGTTTCTTATGCACTTCGTCCAAGACTATTAATTTTAACTCTGTTGAATCTGGTATGTAAAGTTTGTTTTTAAATCGTAATAGTCCCTTCTTGTCGATACTTAGATATGGTTCATATGAGTTTGCGGTACTGTTTTGTAATTCTTCCATTATATTAGTGTAATTTCCGTCGTTAATACCTGCCGTCCTTATTCTTTGTTCCAGATCACTTTCTACCCTGCTGATATTTATCTCAAATAACCCATGGACTCTTCTGCTTAAATCGTTTTCTACTTTATTTTCCTTACCCTTGATATGTCTGACCTCGAAGTCGAATTAACTCAAGAAGGCTAGCCATCTTGCTTGTCTTGCATTAAGATCTGGCTGGCTAAACAAATATTTCACCCCGCTATTATCCGTCAATAGTAAAAATTTTCTGCCCATTATGTAGTGTCGCCACATTTTTAAGGCGTGTATTACCGCTGCCAATTCTAAGTCATGAGTGACATAATTTTTCTCATGTTCTTTTAATTTTCGGGATTCATAACAAATAACGTGTCCTTCCTGAGTTAGGACACCACCTAGTCCTTCTTTATTTGCATCAACACATACGGTGAAGTCCTTATCCGGGTCTGCTACCTTCAATATGGGTGCAGTTGTCAATAATTCCTTCAGCTTGTTAAAACTGTCTTGAAATTTCTCTGACCAGTTAAACTTGGTCCCTTTCTTTTGTAATGACGTGATAGGGTAAGCTATCTTGGAAAACCCTTCTATAAATCTGTGATAATATCTGGTGATTCCCATGAATGACTGGATATCCACTACATTCTTAGGTACCGACCATTCCATAATGGATTTTATCTTCTCCGGGTCTACGACAATGCCTTCTGCTGAGATTACATGTCCTAGATATTGTATTTCATTTTGATAAAAGTCACACTTGTCGAATTTGGTGTACAGTTTGTGTTTCCTCAACGTTTGCAGAACTATTCTTAAGTGTTCATCATGTTCTTCCTTCGTTTTAGAATAGACCAGAATATCGTCGATAAACACTACTACGAACTTGTCTAAGTACTGACTGAAAATACTGTTCATCAGGCACATAAATGTGGCTGGTGCGTTAGTGAGTCCCAAAGGTATGACAACGAATTCATAGTGTCCATATCTTGTTCGAAAAGCTATTTTGTTTATGTCCTTGAGTTTTATCGTAACTTGATGATAACCGGATCGTAAATCCAACTTTGAAAAGATCTTGCCCCCACCTACTTGATCGAATAGATCATTTATCCTTGGTAAGGTGTATCTATTCTTAATAGTCATTTTGTTCAATTGTCTATAATCGATACATAGTCTTAGAGCACCGTTTTTATTTTTCACAAAGAGGACTGATGCCCCCCATGGTGAAACACTCGGTCTGATATACTCTTTGTCCAACAATTCCTGTAATTGTATTTTTAATTCTGTTAGTTTTGGTAGACTCATTCGGTAAGGTGCTTTTGAGATAGGGGTTGAACCAGGTAGTAGGTCTATTGAGAAGTCTATTTCCCTTCTAGGAGGTAATTCTGGCATCTCATCCACAAACATGTCTCTAAATTCACGTAGGAAAACAAAGTCTTCTAACTTTGGCTTATCTTTTTTTTCTAACAAATTCATTACTTAGATTGCATAAACTTGACATCCCTTTCTCATACATATCTTGAGTTCCATCATTTTAACTTGTCTGACTGATGCCGATTTTAGTATACCTTGGGCTGTTCTAGTAGTGCTAAAATCATCTTTATAGTTAAGTGTCTTCGTATAACAATCTAGTACTTCTTTGTGCTTTTCCAACCAATCCATTCCAATAATCATATCATAAGACCCTAGTGGTAGGATGTTTAGATTTGTCCTTATATTTTGACCATCTAAGCTGAATTCAAAATCAGAAATAAATTCAACTACTTTTCCTTTTAGTTCCTGTTGCTAGTTGTACTAGCCATGATTTTGTGTGCTTCAGTCTCTTAAGTTTGTTAGACTCTACTACATATAGAGTAATATAACTAAACGTAGCTCTAGGGTCGATGAATTTTTTTTTCGAGAGTTATTGATTTTACCTTCGATCTCTACCACAAAGGACTGGTGGTCAGCTTGCCGGCCATCTATGGCTGCATTTATCCGATGCAGGCTTCTGCCGATGTCACCCAACATCGAGGCTTCCTGCAAATTATGAACTATAGTTCTATTTGCTGAAATTAAACATGGACAGTTCTTCCTTAGATGAGGTTCTCCACGTTCCCAACACTTTAATGGCTCACGGGAGATGTCCCCAAACTTCTTCGTTCCCAGATTTAACGGTTCACCGTTGCTTTGCGTATTCGAATGATTGGAGTGAAAATCCTTTCTTGGAAATATTTTTGCTGCATTCGAATAAGGAGCTGGCTGGTATCCCTTCTTCCACTGGTTAATTCGATCTTGTTTCTTATCCTTTCGGGCTTTGGGAAACTCTACCTGTTGTTTATACTGTTCATAGCACATTCGTTCTTTCTTGAATACTTCACTCAAGGATTTGGGGTTGTCAAACTCAACATCTGTCCCTATAGGACTGTGGTAAACAACTTAAGAATCGCTGGATTTTTACATTATCCTCCCGGATGTACAGTACTAACCTTAGTAGTTCCATAAATTTATTTATAAGGTCCTCCATCGTCATCTGTCCAAGTCGTAAATTGTAAAATTATTTCGTTTTCCTTTCATAATAGATTTTATAAAGGTATTGTTTCTTGAAATACTTCTTAAAGTCAGACCATTCCAACTGTTTCTCCTTTAGGCCCTTGACCAATTTCAAGTCTTGCCACCAAATGCTGGCCTTCCCTTTCAGATTGTAGATGGGCATTCTGACCTTCATATTACTGGAATAGTTGAAGATCTGGAAGCATTTTTTTATGTCCAACAACCACGCCTCAGCTTCTTCTCCTGTCTTGGATTCTCCATCAAAGGTAGCTGGTTTAATTTTTTTAAATTCTCCTTCAAGGTGGTCTACTTGTTTTCTTTTTCTGTATGTTTTAGTTTTGTGCTCAGCTAAATGTGTTCCTTCAGACGAGCTGTCTCCTTTTTCTGTTTTCCCCCTAGATTTCTTGGAGGCCCTTTTGCTGACCTCTTCGTCATGGTTCTCATCCTTTGGGCTTTTCTTGGTCACTATATTGCGCAACATGACCTCATTTATCTCTTGCTATTCCTGCTGTGCTTTCTTCAATTTCTCATTGTCTGCTTTGAAAACCTATAGCTCAACAATAAGATTCCTTATTGTTTCTAGTACTTCCGTAAGAGAGCTTCCATCACTTTTCTGTCTTGGATCTCTAGGAGGTCTCTGCTCCGGATTTCCTTCAACTCTGATTTCTGTGTCATCCTGTGCTACCATGATTACACAAAACAGAAAAAGAGTTTTCTGTTTGTAACAATAAAGGTTTATTAGTTTTTTCAAAAACATAATTTTATGCTGAGTAAAATAATGTGGCCCTGTTCAAGGTCCAAGTGTTGTAACCTTAGCTCTGATACCATATGGAATGTACCTCGAATTTACCAAACAAAAAAAAACTTTTGTGATCATGAACTCTTCAAAATTTTGTTTAAAAAGATTACTTGGTAGAAGGATAAGATCCTAACCAAATCTTATTATAAAACTTTGAGGTATAAATCCTAAGCCCGACTTACTACAAATGTTATAACTACATCATCTTAACTCACTTCAAATAGAAAATATTATAAGGGTAAACCTCCAAGGTTCTAGAAATTTCCTTTTTCCTTCGTTCTATTTACTTATATGTAACTGTAGGTCTATGAAGATAATACTCGAACTTAGATTTCATTGTTACAACTCACTCTTTAACATAAGGTCTTATGTTATAGTTCATTGTTTAACATGAGATATCTAATTTCATGCGCATGTCCACTTAAGTATATTACCCTTGGGACACAATACTTAATTTCCATTTATATAGCCATGAGGTTTGGGTTTAATAGCAGGTAACTAGTATATCTACCAAATCCCGATCAATCAATGATTCTTAGAGCCTGTAAGGCAATCGTAGTGATAGTTCTAGTCCAAACATCAAAGGAAATTTGATAAATGAGGGTTATGTTAGCTCTCGTTAGCCCGACTTAAGGGTTTTCCAATGAAGATTTAACTAGGTCGGACTGCTAATTAAAGTTAATGCCACGTATTTGAAATGGGATTTGATTTTTGTTGAGCCAAGGAGGGGTCTAATCACGACGTTCTTTAAGGAAAGGAAAGGTCCACTGACATGAGTAGTTAAGGCTCTGTATCCACCATTAATGACAGTCCCGCGAGTGTAAGTTACAAGGTGCTCACCTAGATTTTCAACCAACGTGTCACACCGGTTCTGCCCATATCACATGGCTAACCGTCCTTTGTACCCTTCACATTGATCTGAGAAATGAAAGTGTTGCTTAGGGTTTCATGGGTTTACAATTTTGCATTATTGAGTTCTGTGAAGAGGCTCTGCATAACGTTCCTTAGCGGTGAAGACTAATGTTATGGAGGTCGTTTCACCGATCCATCCTATGGCATAGGCCGATTCCCTGGTAAGTCTTCCTTAACCATACTACCATAGGTGGGTATCTAGGTGGAGTAATTCAGGAGAGTCATTATAGTGCTGCTATCATCGTCCTACAACTGCTGTTATGTTTTCTTTCCTTTTGTTGAAACCTTATCTTGTTATTGCTTCTCTGAATACTTTCGTAGTCATCACGTTCGTGTAGAAGTGATTCCCTTTGAAGTTATCAACTTTTCCCCTGGTTTCAATAGAGGGAAAGTAATTGTTCTTCACTTGCCCATACTTCACGGTATAGGTTTTTCGTAGCTCTTTTGATAGCAGGGTTCCTTACGAACCTTCTAATAGTCTGCTTCAGGACTCAAGTCGACTATTTGTAAGACTGGGTGGAAGTTCTAAAAGTCTTAGCTTATTCTTTCACTCGTTTTAATTTCTCTATATCTAGAGTTTTGGTTGGTGTCGAATGAAATGATACTGCTGTTAAAGTAGAGAAGTCCAATGATGCTATCCTGCGGTTCATCCAAATTCTTAGTTATACAATTATTGTACCTATCCTTGTCTAGAATTCAAAAGCTGGGGCATCTCTGTATTGTTTGTCTTCTTAACCCTACTGTATGCCATTTGGTGCTCGACGAATCTGTGTATTTTCCGTTTAATATGAAAGAATACAGTATGTCTTATATTATTTACGCATTATAAGGATTTGATACTATTGACTAAAACATCTCCTTAAAATCGTTAATTGCTGTATAAAGATTTCCTCATTGTTAGTTTAGTTTCATTTCTAAGGATTTGTGTGATCACTAACGATGGGCCCTGTTGATGCGAGGGTACCCATCAGGGGTTCAAGCACTATTCACCCTCGGCCTGACATATATCCAGTTAGGGGGCGACGAGGTCAACAGAGGAAGAGAATGGGCCAGCCAAAATGGAAGTTAAGTACCACTCAAGCATACTCTGTTTGTGAACAATCACCATTCTATTGACGTTCCTTTTGTTTTCTTTCATATTATGCTAACACCTTTAAAGGAGAATTCTTTCAGGGTTTTTGTCTGCTCACGGTCCTCAGAGGCTTGATTCTTGTCTTCGGTATAAAAGGTACTCGAGTTCCCTTTGAAGAACCTTTCAGGTTTCGACAGTGAAGGGCACGACCCCTTTCTAGGTTTATAGATGCTTGGTAAAGTTTCATTCGGTTTCCTATAATGGTTGGGAAGAACGGGTTCCGAGTTGTATTCTTGACTTCCTGGCACGACTGTTATATGTAAATATTTCTGTACAAGACTTTCTCTGTTATTTTGATTGAAAAAGGAAACGATTGTCGAGAGCCCTTATTCAAACCTTTCGCCAGTCTAGTTGCAGACTAACTCTGAAATTTTGTTGCTGTGGCTATCATCTAAAAAAATATATATATACAGTTCATATGCTTACATAACCCGAATTTCAGTTATGCATTGCATAAAGAAAACACTTTAAAATCCTTTGTGAATTGATTTTATTGTACAGACATTTCGGTTTATAATACTTCATGCCATAACATCTATAATAACGTTTTTTTTTTCCTATTTCGAAGGGTTCTGATGAACATTGCGATTCTGTAGCTTTCTTACTGTAATGTTTGAATGTGTATAATTTCTCCTTTACTTTCGATATTTGGTTATTGGCCAGAACAGATTGACAATGCCGTTCACTAAGAGAATTGTTTCCATATGAAAAATACTGCTATTAGTCCGGTACCATTTCTGGGACGAGTTATGGATTTTATTACCAATGTTTTTTTGAATTTAATGGATATGTGTAAATCCAGTCTCGGGTTCTAGAATGGTCTTTAAAATTTATCGGCCCTCACGCCTCTAGCATTTAGTTATACATAACCATAGATTCTTGACAGGTTTTTGTTCGAAGTTAGATTCCAGAATCTTAAAGTATGGTCAATTTGAATTTGTTACTTCTGTCAACTCCTATTTATTACCAGAACATATATATATATATATATA
>JZKD02S2129960.1:182053-196376 GCA_000966675.3 Picea glauca
AAGGAGGTTGCCCCCTCGAAGAGGCTTATTATCTGAAATTATCTCTTTTTCAAGGCGTTGAGTACTTTTCCTGAGGTTTTTCTATGCTATATTGATGTTTGGTTCTTAACAAGAGATAAGGAAATGGAGGGGACCAATGATGGAAAGTTTTAAGTATGGTCGATAATGGTACAATCAGGATTTTTAAGGGAGTTCCTAGTAGCAAACCCATCCCTAAGGAAAACGACTTACTAGGGAACAATGTCAACCACCAAGGTGAAGTAGGGAAAAAGGCATAATGTCCAAGCATATAACATGAAATATAGAGAAATATAAGATACAACATACACAATTGGATTAGATATTGAAATTATGCTCACCATAATACTGACTTGTACCTCATGGAGCAAGGCCCATTGCATTCCATAAGCCATCTGATGTGGTGGATGCCATTTGGAAATCTGTGACCATCTATGGTGGTGAGAGGGGTTTCCAACTGTGAAAAAGGATCTTGTTGTCCATGTAGTCTTCTCGGCACTCCATATCTGCAAAATGAGGGCCTCGAGACATAATCTCCTTAGTTATCCACAAAATGGGAATAACATATGGCTCCTACATGGGGACATGTTCTCGTCGTAGAGTGCATGAGAACCATAGCATCTCTTGGTAGAACTGTGTCGGCCAAAAACTCAGACAAAGAGATTATAGCATCTAGGGTGGTTCTATCACCCTTCATCCACATATATATTGTTACAGGAAAATCCCCCTGTGGATAAGTGGATTCCCTCTTGAACCCTAAATATCTAAGATCAAGACATAAAGGTGCTAACTTTGGTCATTGAAATCCTTTTAGACCTAGCTAAGCTAATCTATAGAGAAGAGGAAGAATATGTAGCTTTTTACAATGTTTGTCCTTGCCCAGTCCAAGTTGAACTCTGATCTCCAAGCTCTTCAACATGTCCTGCAATCCAATCAAAGACAAAACATGCTTCCTATTCTACTATTATTAGTTTGAAACTAGATATATCCATTAAAGACAAGTTCATGTAGGTATACACAATCTTGAAAGAAACAAGCCAAGCACATGTATTAATGAGAACTCAATAGAGATACTTATAGACCTTTGATGAAGCTGCAACATCCTCTTCCAACTCTCCTTGTCCAACCCCTTGCTCAAATGATCCACAAACAAAATGATTATGCTTCACTGATCATCTTCCTTATGAGATCATAAGTTTGATGCCTTCAATGTCTCCTTCCTTATGATATCATAAGTTAGGTATCTCTCAATTTCTCCATATGCCTTTCACCATGAGAAGGCCTCCTTATATAAGCTTGGAGAGGCCCAACCACCTTAGAGATTCTTGGGATAGGTTGAGGATATTTCTCCATCAGTTGTGGATCCTCTCTAAGATCCATCCTTGACCTCAGATTCGAATCCAACTAACTCCAGGGATGAGGGGTATTTTTCCCAGATTTTTCTCAACAACCCAATATTTCCTCAAATAACCCAGCGTCCCCCAGAATGGGGCACAGAGCATTGCAACGCTCCCCCAAAGGAGGGAAAGGAGCACTAGCGCTCCCTGTCAGTAGGTAGGGGAATGCTACCCTTAATTTTTTTTTTTTTAAGTGGTTTTTCTCAAGGCAAAGGATTTGTACTCTTTGTCAAATGATTTCTCCTTCTTTAACTAGTCTCTGAGGGTGTCTACAAGTGTTCCTTGTGATGTCATTTGAGACATGAAATAGGCAAGATGATTGTATGATGTCTACGACACTTGCAGTCAAAATGCGGCATTTGTGACACTTGTAATGACGAAAATAGGTCATCATTGAAGTGAGTAATTTTGATGTGTAACAAATTTCCCCCCAAAGTGCGAAGTTAGAAGATGAAAACTGATGACTGAAGTACTTTGTAGACTTTTTCGAGAAAGGGTATGGACTCAGAGAACTTGGTAGAAGCAGCACACAAACATCAAACAAATATTATGATATGCTTCAAACCCAAGGCATGCATACCTATGCTTGGGTGACAAAGACCTTCAAGGTATGGACGCCATAAGATACATTGCGGATAAATCCAAAAATGAAAACTAAACTAGAAAATAAAAGTTTTGACATTTTTTCAAAAATTTCTAAGCTAAGCATGAAAGCAATATGAAAGTAGAGAAAAATGAAAATGAAATGCATCTAAAATAGTATGATAAATCAATAAGCAAATGCAACATAAATAAAAATGACTTACGTACTTACCTGGGGCATGGAACCTGAAGAAGTCACGTGACCTAGATGTGAGGCTAGAGAAGAGATCCATCTACCAGTAGTGGCATCTTTCTCTCATCTAATGTTTCCAGATAGTACCTTTCTTTATCATACTTCTTCCTGATGATGTAAAGGCCAAGCCATGAATTTTTGTCTTTCTGGCCATATCTAGGCTTGCTCTTTTTTTTGTCCCACATGAGCACAAGACTTCCTTCATTGAAATTAATGCGAGGTGTATTCTCATCGCATGGAGGCTCTGTGTGGACTATCTCTTTGACAATTTCTTCATGTTTTTTTATCTTCTCCCTACATAATATGAATAGACCCCAACTCCTTTCCATGGTATTTCATAGTCTTCTTCTTATCTGTCCATGGGAGAAACATCTCTATGGAATCTTCCTGTATGAAGGGTAACTTGTTTGAATCATACTCAATAACTTGTAGAGGCATATCATAATAGTAATCACTGACATAATTAGAGCGCCTCAAATCCATTACATGTGTATCTTTCTTTTCCCTATTGTGTTAGATCTCATATGCGCCATACCCATGGGAATATATGCATGTGTAAGGTTCATGCTAAGGAAACCTCTAAGGGATGAGGACCAAGTCCTTGCCAAGAACATACCCTAGGCATCCATAACATCGATAACCAATTTGTCCATGAGGACACTAATATGTGGAAAATCTATCAAAAATACCTCAACGTCTTCACACACTCCCAAGACCTCGACCCTTCATGAATCAATACCACAAACATTTCCATAAGGTCGAGTTGTTTTCAAACCAAGTTGTTTCATTACCTTCAATGAAATGACATTTGTTGAGGCCTCTAAATAAAGCATGCAATTATTCAAGCGGAGGCCATTAATGCCTAATGAAAGATAAAAATGAGTGTTCTTTTCCCTTGTCCGATTGAGATACATAGTATTCAAAATGATGGGATGATCCTCCTTCTCGGTTGGTACCTGTAAGACTTTAAAAATTTCCCTTTTCATAGAAGGGATCTTACACATATATGTCACTAGAACCATCATATTCAGTTTTCCAAACATGCTTGCAACATATATATTTAATTGAATGTCATCTGTAGGAGTTATCTTAGGAAGAAACTCACATACCGATGGTGCAAGTGGTGGAGCCACCTTTTCTGTTGATGGAAGAGGAGTATCAGGTTGTGACAAAGGGGTTGAAACTTTATTTATTATAGTGTAGGTCAAAATTTCCCTCCTACTTATTCCTTCTTCTTATCATCTATCAATTTATTTAAGGCACATAGTCTCCCCTCTCTTTCTCCTATTTTGTTGGCTTCATTGATATGCTCTTGGGTAACTTGTTCATCTTCAAAATCACAAATCATATCAATGAAGTTTATATCTTGAAGATAATCCTCATCTCATCGGGGGAACTCATCTTCCCTGTGAGGTTCTTGACATGGGAGACACCAATCTTCTCTATCCCAACAAGTTTCAAAGTATCTGAGGCCTTTGCTTCTTGTTGAGGTCTTGGTTTCCAACTGATGGCATCTCTCTGTTGTCTGAAAAAATGAGGTCTGGGAGCAGATTGATTTCTTTCCACTATTTTCATATGGTTCATAAGTTGATTATGCACCTGAGCAAACTGAGTATTCATTTGGTATTTCTTCTAAGTCAAGAGAGCAACCAGATCAAGAACATTGTTGTTGGAAACCTTAATTCTTGCTTATGCTTTGGCACAAGGGTACTGAAAGGTTCTACTTTCGAATCAAGAAGATTCTCTTCAATGATGATACTGAACTCTTTAGCCTCTTCCAATGATGCATGATTTTTATCTTTGAGAATGAATCATAACTTCCCTTCAAAATCATTCAGGTAAAGTAGATGAACTAAGGATGTTGTAGGATGGTAATCTGTTGGAATTTGATTGTACAACCTATCAAATATGGTAATGAATTCCTTTACTGTTTCATTCTCCTTTTTTATTTACTTGATTGATCTAAGCCCCAAGTGTCCAACCATCTTTCGTTTTCGACCATCTTCTCTTGAATAAGTTGGAAAAATCATCATAGGATGTGAGATGATTGTCAGGGAGTCATCTGAACCAATCAAGGGATTCTTCAGTCAATGTTGAAGCAAATAACCTCATGGACACATATTAATGTTCAATACATTCATTGTCCATGTCCCAATCCATGACATAAATTTGGTCCTCAACAGTTATCACATTGTTTCCCTATTGTGTTAGATCTCATACGCGCCGTCACCCATGGGAATATATGCATGTGTAAATTTCATGCTAAGTAAACCTCTAAGGGATGAGGACCAGGTCCTTGAAAAGAACATACCCTAGGAATCCATAACATCGATCACCAATTTGTCCATGAGGACACTGATATGTGGAAAATCTATCAAAAATACCTCAATGTCTTCACACACTCCCAAGACCTCGACCCTTCGTGAATCAATACCACAAACATTTCCATAAGGTCGAGTTGGCTTCAAACCAAGTTGTTTCATTACCTTCAATGACATGACATTTGTTGAGGCCTCTAAATAAAGAATATAGTTATTCAAGCGTAGGCCATTAATGCCTAATGAAAGATAGAAAGGAGTGTTCTTGTCCCTTGGCCGATCGAGATACATAGTATTCAAAATGATGGGAGTATCCTCCTTCGCAGTTGGTACTTGTAAGACTTTAAAAATGTCCCTTTTCATAGAAGGTATCTTACACATATTTGTCACTAGAACTGTCATATTTAGTTTTCCAAACATGCTTGCAACATCTATATTTAACTGAATGTCATCTGTAGGAGTTGGCGTAGGAAGAAACTCACATACCGATGGTGGAGACACCTTTTCTGTTGATGGAAGAGGAGTATCAGGCTGTGACAGAGGGGATGAATCTTTATTTATTCTAGTGTAGGTCAAAATTTCCCTCCTCCTTATTCCTTCTTCTTATCATCTATCAATTCATCTAAGGCACAGAGTCTCCCCTCTCTTTCTCCTATTTTGTTGGCTTCATTGATATGCTCTTGGGTAACTTGTTCATCTTCGAAATCCCAAATCATATCAATGAAGTTTATATCTTCAGGATAATCCTCGTCTCGTCGGGCAAACTCATCTTCCCTGTGGGGTTCTTGACATGGGAGACACCAAGATTCTATATCAACTGTCCCAACAAGTTTCAAAGTATCTGGTGCCTTTGCCTCTTGTTGAGGTCTTGGTTTCCAACCGATGGCATCTCTCTATTGTCTGGAAAACTGAGGTCTGGGAGAAGATTGATTTATTTTCACTGTAGTCATACGATTCATAAGTTGATTATGCACCTGAACAAAATGATTATTCATTTGGTCTTTCTTCTAAGTCATGAGAGCAACTAGATCAAGAAAATTGTTGTTGGAAACCTTCATTCTTGCTTCTGCTTTGGCACAAGGGCACTGAAAAGGTTCTACTTTCGAATCAAGAATATTCTCTTCAATGACAATACTAAACTCTTTAGCCTTTGCCAATGATGCGTGATTTTTATCTTTGAGAATGAATCATAATTTCCCTTCAAAATAATTCATGTAAATGAGATGAACTGATGATGTTGTAGGATGGTAATCTATTGGAATTTGATTGTACAACCTGTCAAATCTGGTAATGAATTCCTTTATTGTTTCATTCTTCTTTTTTATTTACTTTATTGAAATAATCCTCAAGTGTCCAACCATCTGTCTTTTTCGACCATCTGCTCTTGAATAAGTTGGAAAAATCATCATAGGATGTGAGATGATTGCCAGGGAGTCATCTAAACCAATCAAGGGCTTCTTTAGTCAATGATGAAGTAAATAACCTCATGGCCACATATTAATTTCAATACATGCATTGTCCATGTCCCAATCCATGACATAAATTTGGTCCTCAACGATTATCACATTGTTTCCTGGAAACTTTGGAAACCACTTGTTGACTTCTTTTGGCATTGTATTAGGGTAACCTTGGATATTGGCCATGTTAAGGGTTTTGTAGAGGTCCCTTGCCCAAGGGTGATCCATTGGAGCAAGAGGAAGGGTATTATGGAAAATGGTTTTAACAATGGGAGACTTGAGAGGAGGCCTTCTTTGGTAAACCTTAAAAGGCTTGAACCTCCCATGGGGGAAAGGTTTGGGGAAGGAAGGGTTCTGGGAAGGTGGAGTCGCTAGATGAGCTTCAATATGAGATCATCAAGGAAAATGGGAAGGGAACGTCCCTTATGTGGATTCTCCAGGAAAGCTAAGGGAAAGGATTTGGATATCTTACCAAAGTGTCATTAGAGTATGAAGAAGATTCAAAATATTCCCCAACAAGGAAGCCAAAATGTTATAGCACAAGTTGTAGTTTGAGAAAGTCCCAACCCAAACACAAAAACAAGTGATTAAACTAGGAAATACTACACCCATTTTCACAAGAGACATTACCCTGGTTTGGTGACCAGATGATGGAAATGGAATACCACCAGATATTCATGGACGTGATAGGTCGGCTCGTGATGAGACCTCCCATCCTTCAACTAACCTTTTAAGCATTGCTTATCATATTGTGTGTCCCCCTTTACTCAAAGATAAGTGTTTCACTTCTTTCTTGGGTGATCCCTGGGCAGAGCATTTTGAAGGTTCATATAAGGCTTTTATCTTTTACCCAACATCAATCCCTTTGGGCCTTCATCCCCTTATTCCCATAGAATGAGGGACAACCCCTTCTTGGGTCAATACACTCTAAAATATCAAGAGATAAGGAAATGGAGGAGAATAATGATGGAAAGTGATAAGTATGGCCAGGAACTGTACGATGGATTTTTAAGGGAGTTCCTAGTAACAAACCCATCCCCAAGGAAAACCACTTACTAGGGCACAATGTCAACCACCAAGGTGAAGTAGGGAAAAAGGAATAATCCCCAAGAATATAACATGAAATCTAGAGCAATATAAGATACAACATACTCAATTGGATTAAATATTGAAATGATGCTCATCATGATATTGACTTGTACCTCATGGAGAAAGGACCACTTCCTTCTAGAAGCCAAATGATGTGGTAGATGCCATATGGAAATCTGTGACCATCTGTGGTGGTGAGAGGGGTTTCCAACTGTGCAAAGGTCTCCTACTGTCCATATAGTCTTCTCGACACTCCATATCTGCAACCTGAGGGCCTCGAGACATAATCTCTTTAGTTATCCACAAAATGGGGATAACAGACACCAAAATGACTAGGGAATCATATGGTGAGGTACTTAGTATTATGACTCCTTTCTCCAACAATTACTCCAACTACTTCTTCACTTCTTTTGAATCTAATATGGCTTTCTTGTAGTATGGTATATTTGGTAAAGGAAAGATCGGTAGTAATTGTATACTCATTCTCCACTTCAATATTAGGTGGCATTCCTTTTGGATTTTGGAACACTTCTTTATATGCCTATAAAATTTCTTCAAGTTGGAACTTATGTTATTTTACATGTCCTTCAAAGGATGCACTCACACATACATAAATGGTGTCTTATGTCTCAAGAAAAAAGGTACATACTTCTTAGTTGATATGGTCAATCTCTTAGCTTAGTGTGCACTCTCCAAAGATATCTTAGAATTCCTCTTGTGTGTATTTTATTATAAATGATTACCATCCTTGATTAGGTTATACTTGTTGGCCATTCACATGAATACAACATCCCCATATACATATAGGGGAAACTATAGACATCAATAGGTGGCACATAAACTTCTATTTCATCAATAACATTTTTATTGATAGAAAATCTAAGTTTACATTGCTCAGTGTTGGGCCCCTTGTTTTCATAGAGGACACATTATGGATATAGAAAATAACTGAATGTCTCTAGAGAAAAAGGGAAGGAATTAACAAACACAATATATAGAATTCATGCTATGTCAATTGAAGACCATTAGCAACATTAAGGAGTATTGGCTATAGACGAAGATAAGAAGCATAATAGTAGGTGGGTTTCTAGGTGATCAAGGAACTAAGTGGAAAAAGGATGAAGGAACATGTAGGTTAACAACCCTCTGGGTTTTTATTGTTCCTTCCCACCTTTAGGCACATGAATATAAATGTAAATTCCTTGACCTAAAACAAGTTTTTTTAGTTCGCTATTGATCCTCTATATTATTCATGTATGTAGGCCATTATATAAACTATGAGCTATGTTATTGTTGTGGTCTCATGGTTGAAGACTCCTTATGAATGATGTATTCATTATCTTGAAAATGAATGGAATGGGACCCCCCTTTAAATCTTTTGTTGTCTTTACATTGTATATGGATGATGTCTTTTAATGTTTTTCATTGTTTTTGATGTCAAAAAGTTGTCATATGATTGAATCATTATTGCACTCTTAAGTTAGGATGGTGGTTCTTCTTGTTTAATTGTTGAATAAATAGAGAAAGGTTGCAGTCTGAGTATTATGTACATGCATAATAGTTGATATCAAATTATTATTGGAATGGGTGTTGGTTGTAGCAATCATATGGTATCCATGGCCTTGTACAAACTTAAGTTTAAACAATGTGCTTTGGGTGAGACCTTCCTCTTCATAGGGATTGAAAATGGAAACACATAGACTATAATGGACCCCCTTTGTTGGACACCAACATAGACCCTAGTATAAAATTGATCCAAAAAATAGTACCATTGTCGAGACTCTTTCATAATGTGTATGACATTCTAACAATATCATTGACAAGTTAAACTGGAGCTATGTAAAAAATGGTGGTTCAGACAGATTGACCTCTTTGAGAAGCAATGCATTACAAACAATAGTCCATGTGGATGCATGGCGACCATGATACCTATGAGGTATTTTGGATAGAGTTTATAGTATTATTGTTTGAATGGTTGAGTGGATTGGGAGAACATAACAACCTACATAGAAGGGGAGAAGAGAGATCAAGTGAAACGTCCAGAATCTTGTTTCATTGTAGAGATTTGATCATAAATTTGCAAGAGTTATTGACTTATGGGTTAAGGTTATGATAGAAGACTATATTATTGAATTCATAGTGAAGATAAACCAATCAATTTCAAGTGTAGAGGAACAATTCAATAATAGATCTCACAGGAGGTTGGCAAAGAAAATCACAAACTAGGCAAGGATATTTTTTCACAGAAGAAGACTATATGCCTTTCAACTTGCTAGTCATGGTAGCATAAGCACTTGAACCTGGTAGTGATATAGGATGGAGCTAAAAAGAATGAATAACTAAGGGATGAAGATACCATGGAGGAAGAACAAGCTCTAGAGAGGGTGGAATGGGCTTTGAAGCGAGAAAAAATAATTGAGAAGTGGTGGTTGAACAAAATGCAAGAAGTTCACTAAAGGGTGGAAGTAGAGAAAATGAATATTGATAGAGAAGTACATAAGCCAATCTAATGGAGTTAGGGGGGGGCGGGGGGTCGAGGGGTTGTGGAGGTGAAGAGATAAAGTTGGCCAATGGTTGAAAGAACTATGATTGATAGCTAAAGAGAGTCTAGAGAGAGGAATGGATGAGGGACAAATGTCTAAAGAGTTAGAGAGGATGACCAGAAAAGAGAAGTAAGTGGGTGAACATGTTCAATTAGATAGATCGAGGACAGTACAGTGGGAATCCACATCTAAGGAGAATGCAAATAAGATTATAGAGAAGGGTGTGATCATTGTTGGGCCCGTGATATGATTGATTTTATGACGTTAATTAGATCATTTTTTCCGAATGTGTATATGCGTTTTCCTATTTTGAAGAAGTTTTTGAAGAGCTTTTGTGTCAAATCGCTATGATTCACACCAACTATGCATAATTCATGTTTTGCGATGTTTTTGATTCTAAATTAATATTTTTTTGTGATCCCAGGAAACTAATTTGTGTTTTGTATTTCACAGGGAAAAATCGCAGCTTGTTTTGCATCCAACACTTAGTCTGGTAATTCATTCGACACTCAGTCCGATACTCCATCCGACACTCTGTCCTGCACAAAAACCATGGGAAATTTGGCAGTTAACATATCGGTGGCCAACGATGGGAGAATCAGAGACATGGGTTTTTCTCGTGCTTGTGGCCTCCAACTATTGAACTCTTGACAACTCGATTTGGGTTGTTATGTTGGGCGATTATTGGCTCGCCTCATTTCTAGAATCCACTAACAGTTAAGGCATCTTAAATGCAATATACTATTTTTAGAGAGGGTCGACCCTTCCAGTGGTCTACCTCTCAGCTTGTAAAACTTATAAATACCACCTCAGTGGTCAGACAATTGTTAATAAGTAGAGAATTATAGAAAAAGACAATTTTAGCTATGTTTGCTATTTTCATTTTGCCAAGACTGTGTAAAGACTGTGTTTTTAGTTTTAATGGTAAATTTGTGTTGTTGAAGCTCGTGGTTCGCCTTTGAAGAGTAACCACGACTTGCCGGGAGGCCCACCAATACTCTGGGTGAATATCCAATGAGTTTGGTTGTGAATTGAATAGTGTAGTTGTCTTTTTATTTATTTTCTATACATGAATTGTCATTTTGCTTCTTTGTTGTATAAATTGTTGTTTATGATTTAATTGGTTTAATTTAGTTTTGTAGGTTATTATGAAGGATCTTGTTAATATGCAATGAATTTTTAGTTAGTAGAAGCCAACTTGCAAGCTTAGATACTAACCTCGTGTATAAGTAGATGATAGATAAGTTTTCTTTTATGCTGAAATAGATGATAAAAACAAAGTTTTTAATTCATGATTTCTTTGACAGGGTTTCGGTGGATGGATAGTCATTAGCCTTTAGTTTTCAATTCTAGTTTGCCTATCTAGTTGCTATTTAGCTTTATTTATTTATTTTTTCATTTAGGTTGCTCATTTTCTTACTTGTCATATGCTAAAATAGTGTTTAATTTATGTTTATGAGTATTTCCTCTTTTGGTAATTTGAATTGTCGAAATAGAACTAGTTTAATTTACTTCATGCAATTTCTTTCTTATATCTAGGTTGCAATTTCAATTCGTAGTTAATTATTGAGTTTAGTGTAGTATGAATTTGCTTCATTAGCATAGAATGAAATTGAGTTTACTAGCATAGTATCTTTATAACTGTTGATGATTAATGCATGATCAATAATCACATGGATATGCAGTATAGTTGATGTTGTTTCCATAATGGCTAAGTTCTCACTGGATTGTCTAATTCACACTTTTCACTTTGCTATCGAAGTCAATATCGAGTTTATTCCTCTTGAATTGTCGTTCATTGTTAAATGCCATCGTGATATTATAAGACATCGGAGACACAAACATCAACACTATATTTGAGTTTTCATAGATTAGAAGATAGTTTTCTTGCTTTCATAGATTAGAAGATAATTTTCTTGCTTTCATATATTAGAATATAACTTCCTTGCCTTTGTAAGATAGATAGTCTTCTTGCTTTGGTAGATTAAATAATAGGTTTCTTATCATAGATTAAATATTAGTTGTTAATTCCTCTTGCTTTCAATTTAGTAGATTTCCTTTCATAAATTAGAAGTAGTTGTGAAGTTTAATTTAATAATAGAGTTCACTTGTTTCTTATCTTAATTAGTTTCTTATTGATTAGTTTACTTGATGTAGAATCTATCCTAGGTTAGTTAGTTGTTTACTTGCTTTACTAGGTTAATTGCTTACTTGTCTATTTTTTCTTTGATAGGGTAGTTGCTTGTCTATTTACTTGCTTCCACATGATAGTTGCCTATTGAATTTTAGTAGGTTAAATACAAGTATTTTTTCCATTGTTATTGCTTTAGATAGTTTTATTTTTCTTACTGTTATGATTGAACTAGTTTTCTTTGAGTAGGGGTTTTCATTTGATTTCTTAGAACTATCCATCGATCCTTTGTTCAAAGGTTACTTAGGGTACATAGTTTGACTTTCTTAGTAGGGTTTGATCATTAGTAGTCTTTTCTTGAATAGATTATCCCTTAGATATCCACTAGCTTAGTTAGACTATACTGCCTCCAATCCTTCTACCTTGGCATATATATTTCTACAACTCTAAGTTTACTTACCCTGGGTTGACAATTTAATTGAGGGTTTTTAGTGCATATAGAACACTCATCAATCATCAAGTTGCAAAAGGAAGAGGTTCTTAGTGATGTGTTATGTTCATATAAACATGAATAAGGATGAACAATAAACATCGTACAACCTAAAGGTCATGGATCTAGTTTAGAGAAATCACCACCACATGTGCATCCTTAGAAACTGAGGTAACTACTGGTCTTTGTTCTAGTTCTAGTTTAAAATAACCTCTCAACAATGGTTTATAGAATAGAAGTGGTAGACAACTGAGTGTAGGTGGGAATATCAGTAGCAAAACAAGTGAAATAGTGAGTTTTGGTTCTAATTTAAGTGGAGGAAATGGTCTCGTTAGGGAACCAAGTCCATAATGTTTCATTTTAGTGAATGCTCAAACCAACAATATGGATAGATAAACATATAATATAAAAACACACCTTCTTGAGTTCTCAAGTAAGGTAAACATTGACGTAGAGCAACATTGGTTCTTGTGTAAATCAAACTAGAGAGTGAAGAGGATCACAACTCCAAATGCTAAGCTAATAGAGTTACAAACCACTTTATGAAGGAGGCTATATAGTGGTATATGAAGTTTATACAAATAGACCCCCAAGATGTGGTAAGACCCTGGATGAGGTGAAATCATGGTTTGTGTTTGAATTCTATAGGCCAAACTCATATTAACAAAGTTTCACCAACCTAAAAGAGATCAAGCAAAAAATTGGCAAAAGTGCCTAAGAATATGATCAACGCTCATGAGACCTATTAAACACAATCTTACCAAATCCATGAGACATAGCACAAGGAATGGTTTTTTTAAGGCCTCCTTCCCCTAAGTTGAACCCCAAACCAAAATACCACTGGTTTAACAGAAGTGGACCACCTAGTGGGAGGCCTTGGCTATATGAAGATTGAATTTGTGAATGGGATCTAGGAGTGATCAAAGTAGGAATTGTGGCTATTCCCTCAACAAGCATGATGAATGAGCTTGCACAAATAAAATCATAGGTTTCAACCTTGATAGAGAAAATCCAAGTGATGAACCATACTAAGGCACAAAGGGAACAATTTTTGTGCATCATATGAAAGATAAAGGGTCACATGGAAAACAATTTCCCCTCAATGAGATTTAGGGTTGAAAATATTATCCCAAAATTTCCACCTACTAGATCCCCAACTAATGTGGTGAGTGAAAATTGTGAAATCTACAGAACCTATGGCTACCCCCCGCAACTCTCCCCACTGCTGCAAAAATACACTTATGTCCCAACTACCATTCTCTACAACTTCTACATGGAAAATATTCACTACTACATATTGAAAAATTTGCGACGACCACTTGCGATGAAAGTACTCTTTTGTCGCAACATGCAAGAGAAAAAGTTCAATTTTTCTAAATCCACCCCGTATTCGTCGCTATCTTGACACATGTAATTTGACTAAATTAATGTGGTCAATTTTCGTCGCATGAGCGACACATATAGTTTGTTAAAATTAATATGGCCAAAGTTCATCACAAGAGCGATGACTAACCTAACGTTAAAATTGACAAATAAATAGGTAAAAAAAGAAATATTTTTAGGTCATGGTCATTGCAATTGCGACGATAGTGACCTAAAATTGGACTATAAATATTTGACAATTTAAAGATGTTGCGACAATCTTGCTATAAAAACGACAGTTCTGAAAGGGTATTTTTGTGCGGAAGAATGTTGCAGAATGTTGTTAGAGGTGGGGAAAGAAGTAAAGTGGGTGAAAAGGGTGATGGTAGATGTTATTTCCCTTGTAAAAAATGTTGCCTCAGACGTCGCATAAATTTTTTATTAGCAACAACTACAAAACATTGTAGGAAATATGGGCACATGTTGATTAAGGTTGGTTGTCATTGATGTCAACCCTTGAAGAAAGACCTGTAGCAAAAAGGTTTGGGTAATGGGACCAATAGTGTTGGATGTAAATATGAATCATTATTGTTTTTTCATGGTTGATAAGAAGTAAATATGGATGAACTCCAAAGTGGTCCCCTTATGGTGAAATCCCTCACGGGAAGACGCTTTGTGGAGTA
>JZKD02S2129960.1:228226-245873 GCA_000966675.3 Picea glauca
ATTTTAACAAAAACAAATCCTCCCCATTTGTGTATGCATATCCCCGATCCATACCCCAGCCGCATCCTGTACTGTGCACTGATCCATACCCTGTGCGAATAGAGTGTGCACACAACCTCTGCAAGGAGAAAGGTTAGTCTGTGAGGAGAGGAGAAAGGGTAGTCTGCGAGGAGAGCAGGAGAACATGAGGGCACACGAGGGCACACAACGACGAGTCTGCAAGGAGAAAGGGGAGCACAAGAGGGCACACGCGAGGGAAACAAGAATGGTGAGTACCCTAAGTGTTATCCAACAATTTTAAAATAGCAATGTCTCATGTGAGATCCAATGTCAAGTTCAACGTTTCTTGCATTTCATGCTATTCATCCAACGTCAAGTTCAATATGCATAGATTATTTTTATTCCTTCTTGTCTTCCAATGCTTGACTGTAGATACAATTCCCCACCACGATATCAATCTCCTTCACCGACCCTTCCTTGACATCCAAATCAACTAAAATTTTGTTTACAATGCACATATGGGATGTTTTGAACTGCTCATACATGTCACCTATGGTCTTGAAGGCTTTGAAAAACCATAGTTCCAATGCCAATATGGGCATTTTAACCCAGATGTAGTGTTTGGTAACCCTTTCCATTCTTGGATCAAGTTTTGACATCCAATTTTTCAATATCATTGAGGTTGTACCACAACACCATTTCAACAATAAAACTAGAATGGTGTCCACTTTGAATTGACAATTCAAAACTAACCAACCTTTTACTAATGTGTGGAAACCATGTGAGTATCCTAACATTTGGGTCCAATATCTCTATATCCGACTAAATAGGTTTTTCTTCAATATGAACCTTCCATAGAAATGACTTGTCAGGGTTATACTTATCATTCCCACAACCTACTCCATTGTGATATCCACCCCAAGGACCAATTGAGGCTTTCCTTTTAGCAAATTAATGCACTTCCTTCCCTTCCTTCCATCTTTCAACTCCTGAGTCCTTACCTCTATTTCCTCCTTCACTAGTTATCGATTCTCACCATCACCTACACTCTAGACAACTTTAGGGGACTTCTGGGCTTAATTGATTATCTTCCTTTGAACCATAAAATTCCCCCAATTCCTTTGTGCGAGTGCATTGTAACTCCTCTATTGAGACTTGAACAAAGTGCTCTACACTGAAAGGGGAAAAATTTTCACTACCCATCTCAAGACCTTACCCCTAGATTTTTCGTTTGAATAATTAGCTAACATTTTAAAGAGTTGTTAGTGATTGCTTGCCTTTCCTTGCTGCCATTTCCATTTCCTAGGCTTGTCTTTATGCCATAGTTGTCATGTTGAGCTATAGCCTACAAATCACTCAAGGTTGTGAAATATTGAAAGAGGTATGCTTAAAGTTAGCTGAAGGAGGATCCCCCATCACCATTTTGGAGTTGTCTTAGTGTCTTCATCTTCACTACCAACCTTAAATGCTCCATTAACAAAAATAGTAGCTAATTTTATAGGATCTATAGAGTAGTCATGCTTCTCTTCCTCTGTCTCTCAAGAAATGATGAAAATTAAAAGCATAGACCAATGAAATAACCCCAGATTCTCTTCTAGAAAATAAGGATAGTGAGACATAAAGTTTTCTTACCACAATTGTTGCGCCTCTTTTGTCACCGAAATGAGCAAAACAGAGGTGCTTACAAACCCAATTGGGTTATCTAGGCAAGACAACAATGAAGGTAAAAGTTAGAAACAACAAACATGTAATATAAAGAAAATACTAAACTAAGAAAAATAACAAAAATTAAACTAGAGTGCATAAGGACATAGAACAAAGAACAACCAAGACTCATGCCACTGATGGAAAGGATTGTATTAGTGGAAAGAAAACACCAAAGAAAAAGGGAGACTTTGGGTCCCTTCTTCCTCCAAGGGAGGGCTCTTGAACCTTGAAGATTGAGCTCTTCTTACAACTTGAAAACTTGAAAGAAATGGTGAAAGCATCCCAAGATAATTCACTCAAAAGGTGATGTGAATAGCTCCAATGAAAAACTGCTTGTATGCTCTTGACAAGGAAAGAGGATCCTCCAAGAGAATATAGGCAGCATAACAATACAAATGAATTCGTTGAAAATGTAATGCACCCATGGCCTTTTTTTATAGCATATCTTTGAGGCATTATCTAACTAGCCTTTAGTGTGAACAAGGGGCCATTTAGGGCACTCTTAGGTCTTTGACCAACCACCCAGCTGGATTCAGCCGAGATTTGGATGTCAAATTGACTTGGAAGCTGAACCAGAAGTGGGTGGGAAGCTGAACAACATCATAATTGCACCATTCCGAGGTGTGCATAGCTTTTAGCGTCCACAGTCGCGCCTCGGGCACATGCACGCGTTTCTGGCATTTTCGACTAGTGCACGCGCGCACACTTCCTGTATATCCTTAGGGCATGTTGATTTTGTAACTGGTTGTATAGTTTTGGACTTTTTGGAAATGCATTTTTGGTGATTTTTGGTCCATGGGTGAACTAATAGTTGTTTGAAGATGCTGGATTCCTGTAACCATTTGCGGATGAAATTTCAGTGATAATAGATTCCCCCTGATGGATGAGGTTAGGAGCATACGTATAGCCGAAATTCATCAATGTTTCTTCTACTGAGAGTACCATTGTAAGAAAGAGCGATAATGAGAGTGTCAATAGCGACCTGTTGGAGGGAGAGGGGAACCTATAGAACCCAACCTCTTGCAAGGTGTAAAAAATAAACTGTGTACAAACGATGCGGGCATGCCCCATGCTTGTGTTATGTAACTCAAAAGGAGTGTAATATAGTAATTGAAGCGGTATGTCGTTGTATGTGACTGCAGCGCCCTCAGGGGCATGTTGATAATAGCAGAGAACAATTCTGATGGTGAATAAACTCTAAAAAGAGGCGATGACACTTAGATAAAGTGTCAATGATTCACAGGCATTGATGGCCTAACAATGTTCAGAGGTCTTCGACAAATATAAAAAACAACAGCACTAGTCGCAAAGTAAGACCCACCACAACATGAGAAAGTGTTGAATTCGAATGTGGTGGGGGTCAACAAAATCAGAGAGAAATGATGGTTCTCTCTGTGCCATCCGAGACTCCTCATTGTAAAGGTAATGAGAGTCAAGATATTGTCGCCCTGTTGGAAACTATGCTGATGTCGACAGAAAGGGAGACGTGACTTCGAGAAGCAGAGGGCTTCATGAAATCCACTTGGACAAAATCAGGAACTGATGAGTAACATAGATGAAGTCGAGGAGTAGTGAGACTCAAGAATGCCTTTGGTTGGGGGGAGATGTAAAGTGACAGTAATCGTGAAATTGAATCTAGTGTCAGGGTGACAACTAGATGAGGGTAAATTGTGCCAGAGGCGTGACAAAATGGGTAAACACAGAGATTGAAAGGTGTATGGGCTATAGGATACTCGAGGTTTATAGATAATTTCATTGATGTCGGGAAAATGAGAAATTCCCCAACCAAGGGAGACAAGGGTTGCTTTTCCAAAAAAAAGAAGGCCGCTAAAGGCGACAGCATAAAGCTATGAAAATGAAAAAAATGGGTTTGTAAAATTACCAAAAGAATAAAAAAGAATAAGTTGGGATAACCGTGCAGATACCAGAATGGGTCCCCCGATGTAATATGGCTTGGCCTGATGAGGGCACAAGTTGCTCGGAGAACAAGTGGAGGGTTAGGGCCCCACATGCGAGTTTCTGTATTTAGGGAAATGTATGGAGGACAATCTACAGATGGGAAAACTGGTGGTGAATGAAATGGATGGTTAATGATACTGCGGGGGTGTAGTTAAAATAGAACCATGATGAAGTAACCTGGGAGTCCGTTGGGCAGTTTTAGCAACATGAGGAGAAGGAGTATGTGGTTGATTCTCAACACGATGTAAGACTATCAGGACTCCCATCCTTAAAGGGTGAAAATAGCATGAGTGTCAAAGTTCCCAGGGGGAATATGAATTGGACAACTCATGTGGGTGGGAGTACTATTGGGTGACAGTATCAAAATGTAGTGGAGGTGACAGTACTGCAGAGCCAGATATAGGGATCTTGGAGGCAAAGATTGGGGGGTGTGACTGGAAATGAATTGTGATATTAAGAGGGAAAGACTACATGTGAGTGTCGATAATATACCTGAAGGGAGACTGCTGAGATATGATGAGCAAGTATCTGCACACATGAAAAACAAATACCCCGACGTGAACAATATCTGAAGAGAAAGATCATAGAGTAGTTATTCAATAATGTAATCATGCGTACCTCAGTGTAATATGAGAAAAATGTCCCCCAGGGGCTAAGGATGGAAAGTGGCTTGGGGACTGTCATGGTGTAGGTTATGGGGTGATGATCCCGTGGTTGAAGACAGATCAAAAAATGGATGCTCGGAGTTCCCGGAATTGAGTCTGGAAGTTTGGCAATATGGACTATATATAGATGTAGGGCCCACAATGCCACTTCATTTGTACCTGTTGTGTTATTGAGTGGAGGAGCAAGTTTAGAGGATTTTTGGAGATTCCAGGAGATCGAGGCGACCAATTTAGGACCAACGAGCTTTAGGTTAGTTGTCGTATCATCCTACATAGAATTAGGGTTTTTGTTTTTGGGCAGGGCTTGTACAGGGGGTTTTGAGGGGGTGACCCCCCCAGTGCGCGAGCTATCTAGAAATTTACGCGCATGGGTGCACACCTATAATGCGGATATCCATGTGCTGGGGTGCCCTAATGGGGGAAATAGGCACGCCTGTAAGCTTAACAGCTGCGCATGCATGCGCAACTGTGCATTGAATAGACACGCTATGATGTGCTCTTGTATAGGTGACAGGGGTGCATGAATGCACTTCTGTATGGAAAATAGGTGTGCATTCATGTGTGCCTATGGGATGAACAAGCGCACATGTGGGAACTCTTGTGGGATAAACATGCGTGCATGTGGGTTAAAACAGCCACGCCTTGGAGGCAAAGCTAAAGGGTGTAAAAAAATATATATTTTTGGATATTTTGATGTGTTTATGGGTGAGATGGATGATCGAGTACTGGATTATGTGGATGCAGGTGATCATTTTGGACGATGCCGATTCATTGGAGAGAGAGAGATTGGTTACACCTCAGGGAGGTCGTGACCAATGAGGAGCCGATAGTTCGTGATACTTTGGAAGCTTGTGGATTGTTGAAGTTCTTTGAGTGCCCCCTGGTGTGGGCACAAGAGTATTTATTACAGTTCCTGATTTGGATGTGGAGTCCAGATCTGCATTGTTTTATGGTGTTGGGGGAGTAACTAACCTTCATTGCAATGGAGGATGTATATTTTCTGACTAGGCTCCCTTTTTGGGGAATGCCCTAATCGACGGAGCCCATAGTACCTGGGGATGGGCAATTGGATGCCTTAGGCCGGAGGTACTTTACAAGGGATGAATTCATGTCAGGCTCCGTGGTGAGTATCAGGGCGATGGATTCCCTTGTTCATCATTGCATGGCAACGATGGTTGCGAGATTTTATGGGTCTCTTATGACTCAATGGATCAGTGGGGGTCAGCTGAGGATTATGGAGAGGGCACTGGCTGGTGAGCATTTTTCTTGGGGTTTGATGCTCCATGCCAAGATGGTAGGGCATCTTGACAGGTGTCGTATGGCGGACACGAGGGATTTTCCCTTTGGGTCTATATTGGTGGCATGGTTCTTGGAGAGGGTGCCAATGTTGCGCCCTAGAGTGTTGTTGGGCGCACCTGGTGTGTGAGAGACGTGACTGAAGTGGTGGTGGAGAGGGTGGCCATTATTTCACGGTCGAGGCTGCACAGGTGTGGCGACAGATGCCGCAAATCATACTGTAGTATCCATGCTATGGGGTGGACTTCCGAGATGATCCAGAGATGGTGTTACCTCCAAGAGAGGTGTTCGACCGCTAAGGTAAGATGTGATTTTTGATGTTTTTATTTGTTTATATAGTATAGCATGTATATTTTGTATAGATGGATGTTGATTCTATCATGTGTTTGGTGTATGTGCAGATGTGGGACCTCGCAAGTGCAAGGTTGAGTTGGTTAGGGTACCGGTGCGTCAGGGGCCAGTGAGACCTCCGCGGGGAGAGCCGTGGGCAGGAGAGCAACGAATGCATGATGACACTAGGGTGAGGCCTGTTGATGATGAGAGAGAGGACAAACGACGTTGTTTTGATGACCCCGGTGCAGGGCCATCGCATGCTCCTCTGGTCAAGGCTGGGGGAGAGTTCGAGGATGTTCGCCGCCTCTTGGAGGAAATACTATAGGGAGTGCTTGAGGGCATGTGGTCACGTATCCTGGACGAGGGAGTCCTGGAACAGTGTGTGGGTGTTCCGGTGGCATGGAAGACCGTGGTTCAGAGAGCGGTTGTAGCAGGGGCAATGATGACTGGGAGACTGCTGCCAGGACCCAAGGGACCCCTAGCTGGTGGGGCCCCTCCTCCAGAGAGAGGGCCAGCTGGTGACGCTCTAGAGGCACCATGAGTGTCTCTATATGTATGTATTTTTGTATTGATATAGGCTGGTGAGCCCATTTTGTATATGGTGAGGGGGTACCATTTTTGTATCTATAAGGGTAAGGTGGTTCACCTACCTATGGATGGTATATTTTGTATATTATTGTTGTAAACACTAATGACACATTGACATACTGGTATTTTGATGTGATAAATGCCAATCTAACACTAGGTTAGCCATAGTATCTTCTATTTTCTTAAATTGTCTTGGAATATGTGTGTATGTGATGGAATCAAAATTTTGAGAAAAAATTCTAACTTGCAGGTATTTGTAGAAGAGGAAAGGATCTCAGACACGGTACACATTGTTGAGCTGGAGGACAACTAGTTGGGAGTCTAGTAGAATGCTAATGTCACAAATATGGTGATGACTGGACTCAGCGAGGAGGCCAATGAAGACTGTGTATTCGTCTTGGTTATTGGTTGTTGAACCCAAACATATGCCGCTGGAGTGGAGCAGCTCATGCGAGGGTGAATAGAGGGCCCAAGCAACCGAAGTGAGATTCTGTGTCCAACGACTAGCTCCGTCAGCGTAACTGATGTGGTAGGCCGATGGGGGAGGCATCTGTCAATAACACAAATGATGTATTAGACGTGAGGTATGGAAGAAAGAATATTAAAAACTCTATATAAAAATGTACAAAAAGAAAAAGCCTAGTGTAGAAGGGCTATGCTCAGGAGTAAAATTTCTTTAAGTACAACCCGTTGACGGGTTCTTTGAGAGGGTGGCCTTCGGGAGAGGCTAGAATGTATGCACCTTTAGTGAGTCAATGTTGGATGATGTAAGGTCCATGCCATAGTGACTTGAACTTTCCATGGCCGAGGGTATCGTGAGCGATATCGTAAGCGAGGACGAGGTCACCTTCGTTGAATGAGAAGAGGTTGACATGGCGATCAAAGGTGTCCTTTGACCATTTTTTGGCTGCCTAATTGTTATGTAATGAAGATCGACGATCTTCATCCAGAGACACTAAGTTCAACAAACGCTGCTCCATTGGAGCAGTATCGGGTAATAGCTCAATAGCGGTGCGTAAGGTGGGGATTTCACACTCGATACCCCGTGGACTAGGTGAAATGATGTGAAGCCCATGGTAGTTTTGACTACCGTGCGATAAGACCATAGCGCGAAAAATAACATATGATGCCAATTGGTCTTATGTTTTTCAACCGTGCGCTGCAACATGGTTTTGAGGACCTTGTTGACTGGTTCAACCTGCCCATTTGACTGAGGGTAGTATGGGGAGGCAAACTCGTGGGAGAAGCCTAACCTGGATGAGAGTTTGACGAAAATATCATTCTTGAAATGTTTGCCATGATCAAAGACTAGTTGTAGTGGTACTCCAAAGCGGGAAATGACATGGTTGAAGAAAAAATGGGCTACGGTCTCGGTGATGTTGTTGAAGGTAGGCATAGCTTATGCCCACTTGGTGAAGTAATCAACTGCCATGATGATGTATTTGTGTCCATTGTTGGATGGAGGGTTGCAAGTCATGAAGTATATGCCCCATTTTCAAAATGGGCCGACAGTGGTGACTGGGTGTAGAAGAGCAGGTGGTGCTTGTGCTTTGTTGGCATAAAGATGACATTTGTCACATCACTTCATAGCGTGGATACAATCATGAAACAAGGTAGGCCAAAAGTAACCGATGCAAATGATTTTCCAGGTGGTGGACATCCCTGAGAGGTTCCCCCCACAAGCGCCACTGTGGCAATCGTTCAAGACTTGATCGACCTCGTCGATAGTCAAGCATTGATGGAGTACAGTGTCGACCCCTCGTCGATATAAAACATCCCCGATGAGTAGGTAACATGGGGCTTGGTGATGAATACATCGACGATCGTCTCTAGAGAGGTGGTTTCCGAATTTTTGTCTTCAGAGGTAGACAAGAATATCATCGTACCAAGGGTCATCGAAGGGGATGTAAAAGAGATGTTCGTCAGGGAAGTCGGTATTGACGGGGGAACTGGTAGTATCTGAGGGAAACATCGTGATGTGTTCAGAAAGGATGAGGGATTTATTTCTCTTGGGTGTTGAGAATTCGAGGTCGTACTCCTGAAGGATGACGATCCATCGGGCGAATTTACCATTAATTTGCTGACGATTGAGCAAGTATTGCATGGGGTTGGAATCTTCTATGACTTTGGTAGTTCGAAGCATAATGTAATGGCGCAACTTCTAGACTGCGAGGAAAACTGCAAGGGATAGCTTTGCTTCGTGATTGTGTTTCAAGGGTGTCCCTAAAAGGTTTTTACTAATGTAGTAAATTACATGCTCATGGTCGTCATCCCCTATTTGGACGAGAACTCCTGTTACTGAGACAACTGAGGACGATATGTAGAGGATATAGTTGCGGTTATAGTCAGGTGGACTAATCAACGGGGCATTGGAGAGAGCTTCTTTAAGATCATCAAAAGAAGTTTGGGCATGTTCATCCCATTGGAATGGGATGTCATGATGAAGTAAGCGAAATAAGTCGTGTGCACGAGTAGCGTAATCTGGGACAAAGCGCCGTAAAAAGTTAGCTTTGCCTTGTAGGATCTATAGTTGGCGTAAATTTCGAGGGGGTGGAATTTCTGTGGTGGCTTGGAATTTGAGGGGGTCTACAGTAATGCCACATTGAGAAACTATGAACCCAAGGAGGTGCCCAATAGTGACGCAGAACACGCACTTGAGGGGGTTCAAGCGGATGTTGTATTGACGACACCTTTGGAAGATGATTCGTAAATCATCAAGATGCAAAGTGCATTTCTTGGATAGAGCTTTGAGGTTATCGAAGTATGCGAGGATGATATGAGCCAGATCATGAAAAATGTATGTCATGGCGCGTTGGAAAGTAGCGCCGACGTTTTTGAGGCCAAAAGGCATGACACAATATGAAAAAGTGCCCCAAGGGGTAGTGAATGCGATTTTGTACTGATTGGATGGGTGGATTTGGATTTGGTTGTAGCCAGAGAAACCGTCCATGAAGGATAAAGCCTCATGAACTGCACAGTCATCGATAATTTGGTCGATGAAGGGCATTGGAAAATTTTCTTTGGGACATGCGTGATTGAGATCACAAAAATCCATACAGACACAGATGGTGCCCTGTTTTTTGTTAACGGGGACAGGGTTGGAGACCCATGATGTATAGGCAATGGGGTAGATGAACCTGGAAACGCATAATTTTTCAATCTTGAGTTTTATGGACACTGCTTTGGAGGGGTGTAGCGGGTGCTGTTTTTGGTGAACAGGTGTGATATCAGGCCATGTGTCTATGCGATGTTCGACAATAAAAGGATCAAGACTAGGCATCTTTGTGTATGACCAGGCAAAAATGTCTCGGTATTCTTGGAAGAGAGATTTGTAGGAGGTGATTTATTCCGGAGAGCATGCAACGCCAATGGTGATTTCCTCTATGACTCCAGATTTGATGGAAATATCGATTTTGATGGTAGGGGAAATATTGGCTATATTGCCTTCTTCGAAAGCGTCAGGGGCAGGGATAGGGTTATTGCACCAATCTATATGACCGGATGGGAGAAAATATTTGGTTTCGACTGCTTATATGGGGTGTTGGTTAGGAGGCGTGAAGGCTTCCTGTGAAAGAAAGAGCGCTCTGTGGTGGAGCACATCCCATGGGAAATCGGGGGTAGTTAACTCCTCGAGGATATCTTCATCGCAGTGAAACTATCGTGAATATAGGGGATCAGGAGGAGTGACAACAATGACTATCATTGTGTCGTTGTCTCATGGTGGTAAAGAAGTAGAGGGATTGAGGCAAGGGGATTGCGATGGTTCGCTCGACATAAACCAAATATCGAGATATTGTGGGTTAAAAATGGTAGTCGGGCATAAAATTTCCGTAGGAAAATGAAATGGAGAATTGGGGGTAAATCCTTGTATAAATCATCCAAGAACCATGGAGGAGTAGGGAGTGCTTCAGGCTCAGGGGAAATAATATGACAAACCTCTGGTGATGGAGTAGGGTTAATCACCAATTCTGCAGGGGGGGTAGGATTTTGAATTAGGGCCATTTGGCATTGTCTGTATTCAATGATCATAGGACATTGATATGTGAAATGATCTAACAATTCGCAGAGAGAACAAGGGAATCTCATACATTCATTGATTGAGGTTGTGATATAATGGATGTCATTGACATTTGGTGAGGATGATGCAAATGGGGTGGGTTCTTGTTGAAATCTCTGGCATACTTTTTTTAGTGTCTGTCGGAATTGAGGTAGCGCTGGACAATGGTGTGTATAATGGCCATATTCTGAACAGATGGTGCACACGAATTTGGTTCGCAGTCCTTTGCTACTTGTGTTAGGGGAGGTAGTGGCAGTACTTGATGAAGCTACGAGCGGTGATGGTGCTTGATTGAGTTGAATTAGATTGTGTAGCTCTGGAAAATATGGGCATTTGTTGGTGGGGTTTCTATCTTTCTCGTATAGTGTACAAGGAGGTTGGACACGTGGGGGTAGGGGAGTGGTGGGCTCTTTCTTTTTTTGTCTGCCCCCAACTATAGCAGTGGTGCTAGTGAGTGAGGGTGCGAATGGTGCGGTGGTAGTAGGTACTGGAATTTGCATCAGGATTCCTTTGGTTTGAGGAGGGAGGGATGCTTTAGGGACCATGGTTGATGGATGTAGATACCATACTGGGATTGCCAGCACCATATTGGGAAGGGTAAGCGTTGCGGCTACTTGAAAATCTTGTACGCCTGGTGGAGGGTAAGAGAAGGGGATTTGAGTAAGTTCTTGGGGGAGTGTCTCCCAAACCAGGATGTGTCCTTGGGGTAAGGTGGAATCAGGAATAGGTGAAGGAAGAGGGTTTTCAAGTAATTCCTGAGGAAGGAGTTCTGCGACTAGTGGGATGTCAAATATAAGAGAGGCCTCATTGGGAGGAAGGGTGTTTCCAATTTCAGTTTCATTGGATGAGATGACACATACCTGATTGGAAGGATGAATGAGCAGTGGTGCTCCATGGTATGTCCTAAGCAAGGATGAGTCTTTGAAAATGTCGGGGCCCATATCGATGAGTGGGTAAGTATCAAGATTAGTGTGGATGAAAGGGAGGATATTATCGATGTTGGCAGAAGGGTTAGGCTCATAATGTGAAAGCTGATCGATGGTAATGATCTTCCCGTTATGCGGGAACATCATGGTTAGAAATACAGAAGAGGAAAATGCCTTCATAGCATATATGTAGCTACGACCGAAAAATATATTGTAATCGAGGGGGGCATCAATAACCTCAATATCAATGAGAATGGTTTTGCCCCTGAGTTTGACGAGGACATTTTGGAAGAGCCCTTCGGGAGAAGATGGTCATCCATCATAATCTCTTAAGGTAATGGTTGATGGTATGAGTTCGGGGGAACCAAGTTTCTGCCATACGAATTTGGACATGATGCATGTGGATGCACCTTCATCAATGATGCATCTATGAACTGTAATGTTCTGGATTTTAACTGGTATTTGAAAAGCGATAAGAGTGGGGAGGCGAGGTTCTTTTTTTGTCAAGATCAAATGTGATGAGTCGGGTATCAGTAGGGTCGACTACCCCCAGGGCGGAAAGTAATGACTTTCGCTGAGTGGGGCAAGTTTGAAGGACTTCTAAGAATGACATGGCAGTCGAAGATTGTGCCAAGTCATTGACCACACTTTAATTATGAGCTGCCCTAGCCTGAAGGTTATGGACATTCTTGCGTAATGGGATGCAAGGAATACAAAGGGGGGTTTCATTATTAGGGTGAGGAATCATCAATGGGGGTCAAGTTGTGACTGGGGGTGCTTTCGAGGTGGTAGGAGCAGACTCAGTGGGTGTTCTATATTGACGACTGCGTGTTTGTAGAAGGACTTCTTCCTCACTGGTGAGGAGGATAGTGCGATCTGCAGGATTTTCTGGATTAGGATATTGTCCCAACTATGGTGGGGTAGGCTGCATGTCTTGTTGGGTGTTCATCACCCCTTGGTGTGGAATGGGGTTTTGCAATATGGTTGGGGGTGGTTTCTCTATATATTGTTGTGGGGCCTGCTAAGGGGCAGGTTGTGCTGGAGGACATGTTCCATTCACAGAGTCTTTCATCCACTTGAAGTCAGCAATTTGGGGGAAATGGTGAGTATAGTGACCAAACTCATTGCAAAGGGCACAAGGGAAGTTGGTGCGAAGGTTGTTGTTATTTTTCCCTTGGAATTTGTTATTATTTCCCCCATGAGGGTTCTGGTTCCCTAGATTCTGGTTGCCCCCAGTGGGTTGGTTTTGTTGGGGATGATTCCCTCCTTGCCCTAGGTTAATTTTGTTTTTGTTTTTTCCTTTCTTTTTTTCATTATTCAACTGATGGGTCAGGTTGGCCATATTCATTTGTTCAAAATTTTGATATTGTTGAATGGGAGAGGGCTGAACAAAATTAACCTCAGCGTGTGGGTGTCCTTGTGGTGGAGCCATGGGCTGTGGAGGACCAGGAAATGGAATGTACAGATTATGTTGTGGCAATGATCCATAAGGTACATAGGAAGGCATGGTTCTTTCACTAGTGCTTAGGGTATAGGTTGAGGTAGAGGGAGTACCAAAACTAGATTGGATAGGTGGGCGTATTGTGGGTGCCGGTGGGGGTCCACCTATGGGTGGAGGTAGGGAAATAGAGTATGGTTGTTGGTAAGGGGGAGGAGGATAATAAGGGATTCCTCCATATGCCGACGGATATTTGGGTATGCCATACATGGGTGGTTGTTGAGGTTGTGGGTTGTGATGTGTGGTGTTACCAATTAGTCCATCTGCTGAGTGAGACATCCCAGGCTTGTCTTTGCCGAAGGGAACTGGTCTCCGGGCATCCAGAAGTATTGTATATAGGTACCCAGACAGTGCGTAAATGAGTTCTACTGCTGGGTCTTGCTAATGGCCTCTTCTTCAGACTGGGGGAAGGTGGTGGCCACATCTTTAGCAAGGAGGGAAACAAGTGATTTAAGAAACCAATTGAGACATTGTTGTGGGGTAGCATCAACTTTGCAGAGATTGCGTAGTCGACACCATTCGTGAATGTGGTCAGCAATGTGCATGGAGGAGGTTTGTTTAAATTATGAGAGAAGTTCGAGGCCATTGTCATGACAAATTGGTAGTTGAAAGAAGGTAAAAAATGATTTGGCCTAGGATTCAAAGGTCACATGGGACCCAAATTTTTCATCTACATACCACTTAGCTGATGGGCCAGTGCGTGTATGTTGAAATAATATCAAACAGATAGAATCTTCCATGATGTTGTTTGAAGAGCACCATAAACGAAAATTCATGATATGGTTGACAGGGATGTCTCCCGGTTTTCCTTTAAACTTGGGGATGTCTGAAGGTATTTTGGTAGGCATTGCAGGCCATGTGGGGTTGTGTGATATAGGATCATTGGTGAGTTTAGTCAAATATGATATGTTGAGGGAAGCCAAGTATGGAATATGGGGTGGTGGCGGAGGATTAGTTCCGGCCATAGTGTGAGTGGTTTGGGTACCTGACCCTTGAGGGGGACTAGGTGGGTTTGTACTTCCCCCTTGAGAAGAAGTTGGCCCCTCGCTTCTGTGTAAAGGAGAGTGAGTGGATGGTTGACCTTGGGAAGTGGACCCAAGTAAAGTGGAACCAAGCAAAGATGATCCCAAAATAGTAGCGCTCACAGGAGTGTGAGACGGTGGAGCCGATGAGTTGGAAAGACTAGGAACTCCCCCTAGAATAGGAGGGAGATTTAGCAAGCGTCTGGAACAACGAGGATTCTGTGGGTCCCATATGATGTCCGACTAGCTAAGAGAATCTGTGAAAATGGTGATGAGAGCAATAAATGAACAAGAGTCTTTGCTGTGATTTTCGAACCTTCACAATATATTTCACAATCATATGTAATCACAAGGGAATCATACATAAAGCAATTGATACTGAAACATACATGTGGATAGGTGGTTTTTGTCTATGTGGGAGAACAAAGAAAACAAATGCTCGTGTCCTAAAATATGTAACATTTTTCCTCTCAAATAGCACTGGACCCTCCAATAGCACTCGATAGTGGGGTTTGAAGTCACCAGAAGAGAAAATAGTGAAGGATGAAGTAATCAGTTATAATGAGGGGTAGAGGAGGCATATCCTAAAAGAGTTGGTGATATTTCCCAATAGCCACACAAAATTCGATCAAGGTGCAATTGCATCCCACAATTGCCACCTGGGTAGATGTCCTAAGATTTGGTCACTAGGTACCTCAGTCAAAGTGCGACATTTAGATTTTTGGCCTCAGAAATGGTTCACGGGTTGGATCACGTCCAAGAGGTGGGTGCCTCAAGGGGGGATGCACAGAACAACCAGACCTCGGACTTCAACCCTTCATGAGTATCTCCCTGCCTTATGGTGTAGGAACACTTGACTTGGAGGATTTAAAATTTCCCTATTTGTCAACTTCTATTGTTTTGACAATGTGAGAACCATGTAACAGGGAGTTATTTAGATGCCTATCCCCGAGATCCAACGTAGACTAAAAAATTTCTTTTGGTACCTCCCATGGAGGAAAACTCAGTGAGGTTTTAGAAATATTTTAGGTGTGGTTATTTGAGATATTGGGGGTGTGAACCAACCTCGTTGAAATTAAGTGGAAGTGGATAGTCTCGGCAAGAAAAAGGGTGGGGCGTTTCAGAATCCCAATGGAGGAAACTTACTTCAACCTCCATGATTTCTAGATAAGACTATGTGAGTGGTTGGTGAACTTTGTGTGTGAACAAGTGATGTTGCCGATTTTTAATAATTTAGGTGTCACCTTACTGCATGTGGACTTCGCTTGGTCCTTACAAGTGTTGATTACCTAAGCTACTATGTGTCATTGGTACAAACCTTGTAGAATTTTAAAATCCCTAGGAAACTAACATGTGGACATGTGGGTCCTTATCAATCCTTTAACTCCCTATTGTGATTTGATCTAATAAATTTTTGAAACTATCCTAGATTGTACACATGTGGGCATGCATGGGCCCATTACAAAACCTTTAAACTTCCCTAGTGATTTAATCTAAGAAAGTAAACTTCAAAACTATCCTATCTTTGTAACATGTGGGCATGTATGGGCCCTTAGAATCTTAAGATGCGTTTGAAAAAATAAACTAAGAGGAGTCCCGAGGGGGCTGTTGTCCTCTCCTAAAGATTTTGTCTTTTTTAAGGGAGATGAAATTTTCCTTCAACCTCTTTCTGATTCTCAAGATCGCTTTGGGGCATGAGAGAAGAGAATACTCAACGATTGATATCCAATTTTGGGTCCTAAAGCAATTTTTATATGTGATGTAGAATGATTCCAACTTAACTTTAGTCAAAGCAAGCCATCCATGTGGAAACACGTAAAAAAAAAGGAAAGTTATGATTTTAACCCCTAAGTGCCTATGTTTTGACTAATCCCTTTATATGGAGAGGGAATGTAAGTGTGGTGTAGATTACAATGTGCATGGAATCAATTTTAAGAAGGATATGGGCCCTCCACAGATCACAAAAAGCTTACAATGTGTGTTTTTCTGCACAGGTGCACGGGTCTCAGAGTAGACAGAGGCACTGTGAGCGCCAATGCACAAAATGAAAGGGACTTTTGGGTGTTGGTGCGTAGAAGGTGCTGAACAATATATCAGTTTGAGCGCAAGTGCGTTGAAGACGCGCCTGTGGGCTAAAACATGCGCAAACTATTTGTTACATGGCTGTGAAGAAAATTTCGGATGAAATTCTCTCTGTTCATCTTTGAATTTGGCTTTTTGGAGGTCGGCTTGGGCCGGTTATGGTCCCAGCAAGTTAAAGAAACAAAAATAAGAGCTAAAATAACCCAAATGGGTTAGGAAATTGATACCTCTCCCCAGTGGAGTCACCAATCTGTTGCACCTCTTTTGTCGCTGAAATGAGAAAAACAAAGGTGCTTACAAGCCCAATTGGGTTAGCTAGGCAAGATAGCAGTGAAGGTAAAAGTTAGAAACAACAAACATGTAATATAAATAAAATACTAAGCTAAGAAAAATAACAAAAATTAAACTAGAGTGCATAAGAACATTAGAATAAAGAACACACAAGACTCATGCCACCAATGGAAAGGATTGTATTAGTGGAAATAAAACACCAAATAGAAAGGGAGACTTTGGGTCCCTTCTTCCTCTAAGGGAGGGCTCTTGAACCCCCAAGATTGATCTCTTCTTACAACTTGAAAACTTGAAAGAAATGGTGAAAGAATCCCAAGCTAATTCACTCAAAAGGTGATGTGAATAGCTCCAATGAAATACTGCTTGTATGCTCTTGACAAGGAAAGAGGATCATCCAAGAGAATATAGGAAACATAACAATACAAATGAATTCCTTGAAAACATAGTGCACCCATGGCCTCTTTTTATAGCATAACTTTGAGGCATTATCTAACCAGCCTTTAGTGTGAACAATGGGCCATTTAGGGCACCCTTAGGTCTTTGACCAGACACCCAGCTAGATTCAGCCAAGATTTGGATGTCAAATCGACTTGGAAGCTGAAACAGAAGTGGGTGGGAAGCCGATCAACATCATAAATGCGTCGTTCTGAGGTGTGTGTGGCTTTTAGTGTCCACAGTCGTGCCTCAGGTGCATGCGCACGCTTCTGGCGTTTTCGACTGGTGCACATGCACGTGCTTCCTGTATATCCTTAGCGCATGTTGATTTGATAACTGGTTGTATAGTTTTGGGCCTTTTGGAAATGCATTTTTGGTGATTTTTGGTCCATGAGTGAACTAATAGCTGTTTGAAGATGCTAGATTCCTGTAACCATTTGAGGATGAAATTTTAGTGATAACAACAATCAACCTTTAAGATTTTATTCAAGTAAGATTTATTGATTGATGGCATCCCATGTCTCAGTATTTCGGATTTATCATTACTACCAAAAATTACAGCCAACAAACTATGAAACTTACTAATTTTCAAATTCAATATGGCCAAAGGACAGATTTTCTGCAATTCACCACAAAAACACTATCCATGATTCACATCTGAATTAGTCTCTGCCAAACATGTGCATCTACCAACATGCCAAACAATGTGCATCTATCAATATGCTAAACAAATACCATCCATAAGTGTACCATCATACATCATTACTTGCACCAAGCAAGTATATCAA
>JZKD02S2129960.1:253835-272683 GCA_000966675.3 Picea glauca
TAGATAAACTTTTAGTATCGAAAGAGGGATATGTATATAAATAATGTCATTGTTTTCTATTGATAGTTATTAATATGGTAATGATAATATGCAATTGCCACCTAAAATTATGAAATCCTTGTGTAGCAAATATTTTACAAAATATGTTGTTCCAAAACTATGTTCCACTCAACGATATCATTATTCTTTTGCACACATACATTCATGGTTACTTATAGCTAACATAACTTGCTAATTGAGATTTTTATTCTAGAATGGTGGTTTCCTTAGATCATTATTGTAATTACATGATAAACTCTTGAACAAAGAAATGATAAAAAAGAAACCAAAAACCTCATGGTTAATTCCAAGCTACCACCAAGTTAATGCCCTAAAGTGTAGTCAATGCAATGAGAAATAGGAAAGCTCCATGTTAATGCTACTTGCTACCAATTTTATGGAATCAACTTAATCAACATATTGAATGCATATGGAAATATGGTTTCTTTGGAGGATTATCACAGTTCTTTGTTGAGAGAAGTAGTTTAGTGAGCGTTCATTACATTTATTTCCCTTTGGTACTGGAGGATGAATATTTTAGGATCTTATAGAAAATGCATGCTAATGTAGCATTCATGAATTGTACATTTATTTCCCTTTGAGACTTGAGCATGAATATTTTAGGATCTTATAGAAAATGCATGCTAATGTAGCATTCATGAATTGTCTTGTAAAACATTATGTTAGTACTAAATACACTTATGCACATAGATATACATAAAGAGAATATATACCTTCAATATTGAGAGCATACAAATAGCCCATATATATATATATATATATATATATATATATATATATATATATATATACATTTTTTAAATAAATAATTTTTGTCTCAATTTTGACGACCATAAAAATTCCTGCGACAAATTTGCTATAGAAATCAAGAGAAGTTGTCGTCTCACTTGCGACAACAATAATATTCCTGCGACAAATTTTCTATATAAAACAAGAAAAGTTGTCATCTCAATTTCGACGACAATAAATAATAGAGCGACAAATTTTCTATATAAATCAAGAGAAGTTTTCATCTCACTTACGACAATAATAATATTCTTGCGATGAATTTGCTATATAAAACAAGAAAAGATGTCTCAATTTTGACGACAATAAATAATGTAGCGACAAATTTGCTATATAAATCAAGAAAAAAAGTTGTCTCAATTGCGACAACAATAATAATCCCGCGACAAATTTTGCTATATAAATCAAGAAAAGATGTTGTCGCAATTGAGACAACAACAAAAAATCCTGCGACAAATTTGCTATAGAGACCACGAAAAATGGTCGTCGCGCTTGCGACGAAAAGTTGGTTTCACTTAGTTTGCCTATATCGTCGTATTGGCGACGATATTTATTTTTTGTCGCAATTGTGAGAAGTTCCCTATGGTCGTTGTGCTTGCGACGATATTTCAAGTTCGTTGAAATTTCCACGTTCTATGATACGATGTTTGAGAGACTCAAGATTCGTCGCAATATCTACGACATAACGTCGCAAGAGTATCGAAATAGCCGTCACAAAATGACCCAAATTTGCTAGTGATTCACACTACAAAGAACTATCGCACCTTGTAGACACTTGCAGAGTTGTCCAAGAGGAGTTACTTTTGGGTGGAGGAGACAAACTCTAGACTTACTGAAGGAGGGGGTAGAGGAGGATATGGTGGAGGATATATATGAAGGAGGATACAAAAAAGGTAGAATGTGTTGATGTTTGCAGCTTCATGAGACATTCTCCAGTTTGTACTCCTATGTGACTGAGTTGAGTTGATCTGTGAGAACACTTATCCAAGAGGGATAAGTGGGTTTGGGATTATAACACAATGACCCTTGTGGAGATCACATGAGGACACATCCCTTGTGGAAAACACATTAGGACATGTCAAGTGAGTTGACCCTAGTGTTTCTAGAGGTAGTAGCTTCTAGAAGTCCACATGGAAGTGCCATGTGTGACATATATTTTGTTAAAATGTCCCAAGTAAGCATTGGGTGGACCTTCTCCTAGATTGGGTTACAGACCAATGGATACAAAATGAATTTATCACAAAGGTGTACCTATGGTAAATGGGCGCATGTGTAGTCCTTCCTTGATCATGACAAGGAATACTATGGACTTGAGGTGCTTTCCATGTGTCAGTTAGCATCGGGCTGAAATTCACTCACAAGGGTGTACCTGTGGTGAATGACCTTAGTGTGGTCTTTGTCCTAGTCATGGTGATTTGAAAAATAATGATACAGACTCAAGATGATATATGCTATCACATGTGGACCAAAAGTGAGCCTGATCTCAGAGAGAGTCGATTCACTCAGAGAGGGAGTTGTAGAAGGAGTTTCCCCTCAGTTCAGGTGGGAGAGAGACATATCCCAAGACTAACAGACAAGTTTCATGAGTCTAGGGTGAAGTTTTTATACTTCAAAGACAAGATTTGGCATGATGAATAATGTATCCCTCATTGAGAGCGAGTGTTGATGTTTTGACAACATCGAGAAGACATTCTACCATATATATATGACATGATATTTATAATACAAGGTATAAATATATATAATAAATAATTAGTTATTTATTATCCAAGGGATACATCCTTTCATGGATGATCATTGTTAATGCTTAAAAGCGCAATGAAGAATACTATGCTTGCAAATGATTGGAAAGATTTATTATATATCTATATTAATAATAAACTAGTAGGTGGGGCCCCCTTGTTAGACTTGTGGCACTATGGTGGATATGCTGCGCTTATATTTTGTTTTCTTATGTGATGGTACCAACACAATATTCTACATTTCATTGTTTCAAATCATGGTTTAAAATGTTGTGGTAATGTGTGATGGTTGGTTGATTAAAACATGGCACTGGATGGCTTTGATGACCTCTCACAGAATATGTTAAGGCTGCCATGTGGATGGACAGATTATTATTAGTTTTGGTTTTGACATTGTATTAAACATGGCATTAATTGGTTTAAATGATCTTGATAGAGGATAATAATGGAGCTCTTTTAAATAAAAGAACTATACTAATCTCTAATGTTATGTATTATTGTGATAAAGGATGGGTGCACTTGACCCTTGATACTATAGTTATGTGCCTTGTTGAGTTTCATAAGTGGTTTCACATGGGGTGATGTTTCCAACACATTGTTATTTTAAACAGTTTTTCATTACAAGGGTGGCGCACTATGAAAAAGTGATATGGAAATGGTCATTTGGTTGATTAATTGTTTAGTGCTATGATGAATTGGTTGACTCGTACCTTGAATTGAATGAGGTTGTAAGGGAGAAGAGACATTAATTTACTCCACGTCACTCAAACTCCCCTCAAGCACGTCACCATAGTCATTCTTTCATTTTGGTTTTGGCTCTGGTAGTTGTTGTTACTCTGTGTTGTTCGATCATGAAGGAGGTATACAGTCTAGTTTACTTCCTCGTGCTGACTTTTCCATGTATGGGTTTCTTACTCTATCATCCACGATGGTTACTCTGCTCTCAGAATCAACTTTTGGCTCAGGATTGCTCATGGTCTATGTGATTCTTAATTTGTTATGAGATATTTGAACTGTGTTTGTGTTCGTGGTTTCTTATGGTGATTATTTTGGACTGTTGGCACTTTAAAAAAGAAATCGTTATTCTCTCCTTGTTGTGTGTAATATTTGCATGGGTTTATTGGATAAAAATGGCAGTGAATCCTTCTCGGTTATGTCTTGTGTTTTGGGTTTGGCTTCTCTGTGGAAATTGATTATTATGGCTTGCCAAAGCTCTGAGCTTTGCGCATATCCCACTTATGGATTGTTATAACAAGTCTCTGTGTTTTAAGTTTCCCACTCCATGTTCGTCTTTGTGGTTATTATTTTCGACCCTATGGGTTGCAATATGAATTGTTGAAAGATTAAAGTTTTTTTTTCCTTGTCTTGGAAAAACCTCGAGCTGTTAGTTGGTTTCTTATGACCTCACCATTGCCTGGAAAGCATTGCACAGTCTAAAATTAACGCCACCTAGAAGTTAATGGAGGAATTATACATGCTTTTGGCCGGGCATGAGTTTGTGCTTGAACGCTCATTTTACAGTGTTGATTAAGGGATTTAGCTTCAATGGTTTTCCTGTTGGAAGTGGCTGACTGTTGTTTGGTAACCCTCACAATAAAGAGTATTGTTACATGTTATATCTCTGTGGTATATGGTGAAAGGGAATGAATTGTATGCGATTTCGAACACCTAATTCTCTGGTCGAACCACCTATTCATACCTTCCACTTTTTGTTTTTAAACCCTAAACATGAGATTGTTATCGTTTCACTCCAGGTCAATGGTTGATGAAAGCACTGTGTGTGCTTGGTTACTTGAGAACGATTTGGTTGTGTACCTAATTTGGCTATTCTGGAAGAAGTTTGTATCTAATTGTTTATGTGAAGCTTGGGCTCGAAGAGTTGCATGTTATTTGGTTCAAAATTTATGTTGATTGTATTTAAAAGACACATGTGTGTGAATTGATTAGGGCCCAATAAAGAGTTATAATGCCCAGTTTGATTGTGTTGAACAATGTTTAAATAATGGACACAAGTGGTGGTAAATATTATGCATGTTCTTATTGGCTTTAAAGAATAATTATTGGATATAAATGGATATAAGCATTGTGCATATTCCTGTTGGTTTTAAATGGATTTAGCATTGGAGTTATGAATGGTTGTGGCTCAAAGGGTTATTGTGGTTTATCATATTGATTGCAATGTTGTTTGTTATGACTATTATATAAAGGTCATATGGATACGAAGGCTACTGTAATTGAATATTATGGGCATATAGATTATTGTTTGGAATCCAACAAACAATTTGTAAAGGAAGTAACAATTTAAATTGTGATTTTGAAAAAGTGAATATTGTTGAACTTTGAAGGTCGTAACAAATATATGTTTGATTGCATGTTTTGATTTATTTTCATTTTGAATAGTATCCATATTATTTCCCTATTATTATACCACTTTTTTCTCATTATATTCCCCTCATAATCCCGATTTCATTGTTGGCATCCCTATTCCATGAAATAAATTAAAAACAAGTTTTGTGTAACATCGACAAAAGGATAACACAACAATGGTTGACAACTGATATTTCAGTATTTTATTACATAGTTAAATTGTTTAATTAATTGTTGAACAATATTCGTGAATTAATCCCCTATCATTATATCATTTTTCGCTCATTACACTCCCTCCATATGTCCCATGAACCCTATCACCCCATGTTCACTTGGTGATTGTTAAATGGTTTGTTATGGATGGATTTGCATGTATCGCGTGTCAATTTATGAGCCAATTTTTTATTCATGCAAGCAGAATGTCATGTATGGTTTATTAAGGACTTAGTTACTGATGAAATTTTGCTACAGGATGAGTTTCTTCAGTAGGGGCAGCCATGGAAAAAATAAAAGAGGCAAGGGAAATTGGAACCGAGGTCCTAGAAGGCCTAGATTTTCAATTCATTTTGATGTTGATCCCCAAGAACTGAACCAGTTGTTCCAAGTTGGGTTCTTTAACTGGATTGATCATGGAATAATACAACCTTGACTAGAGAGACCCCCTTTCTAGCCTCAGAACATCCCTGGCATTCATGTTCCTCCTCATGTGTCCTTGCAACCAGAATTCCCTACAAATGATGGATGTCAAGAGATTGTCAACCCAACTATCTCTCACCATCGTGGCTAGCCCAATATGTCATTTCCTCTCCCACCACCTATCAATCCTAATTTCCATATTTCCCATGTTGATTCACCTGTCCAATCTTTACATGCTAGTAAAAGACTAAAAACTGATATTCCCCCTATGCAAGATAAAGTCAAAGCAGTTGCCTCCCCTTCTTCTCCCTTAGATGATTCCTCAAAACCCATGTCTTCCCGCATGCATTTGAAGGATGATTGTTCACATGTAATCAGTGAAATACAACCTCAAGGTTCTAATCAACCACGTGCTACTTTCAGGAAATCAAAGGGGGACAACAATGATAAAAGAAAAATTGCCTCTCAGAGTGGCAAGTATGGATTTTATTTTATGTGTTTTTATTATTTGAGTTGATGAAGACAGTGTTAATGGTTTTTAGGAAGTTTGGACAATAAGCTCTGTTTTGGATAATGTGGATATTTATATTTTTTGGATATGATTTAAATTATTTCTGATATTTAAATATTCAGTTTGAAGGTATATAAGGGAGCTACAAGGGTGACATGTGTTAAATGATTATCCATTTGTGTTATATGTTATGATTTGAAAAGAAGAAAATACGAGAGTCACAAGGGGTCCCACCTACCTAGTTATTATTAATTAAAGACCCTTAACTATTATTATTATTATTTATTTCTCCTAAACTAAATTAGTTAAGTCAAACTAACTTAACTAAAGAAAATAGTTGACCTACTTCAACTTATTTGGAAAGAATAAAATTTGAATGAGAAGAAGAAACAAGTGAATAATAGAAGGGGAAATCAAGACTAAGGTTTTCTCTTTTGATTTCATGAGATAGTTTCAATTTTCATTCATTCTTGAGTTTATTCAAAGACTAATTCTGTTTTTGACAATAGGGTCTTATTGTATACAACAAGGTTCAAAACTGAACCAAGCCCTTCAGATGTTTGTTTTAGAGGTGTTGATCCATCCTTGATAGTTTCTATTCTTGTTTGTTTGTGGATTAAGTTTCATCGCTGATAAAGGGTATTTTACAGAGTCAAATCGGCAACAATATGTGGCAAGTTGATCCAAATTATAAATTTCAGTTTTACTTTCTTATCAGAGTCTTTTTGTATGGTGTTCATCGAGGATCTCTAAATCATACTTTGGTCCATGTCCTCACAGGGTTTTTGTAAATAGAACAACACTTTTGATATCTCAGAATGAAATAAATCAGATTGTTATTTTGTCTCATTTATGTGTATTTATGACTTGGTTACCTTTTTCTTTTTAATCTCCATATTTACTTTCTGTAATCTGTGTATATTTCAAAAACTTATATAAAATTTTGTTTTATTTTGCAACATTATTTTCATTAATAAATCAACCTAAACCCTTGTAATTAATACTTGTGGATTGGGAAAATATTTTTGAGGCTATAAAACCCAGGGTGATATTCCCGACTATCTTGTCCTAGCCAGGCAAGATTAAAAAATGATTGAGTAAGGTAATTCATACATTTTCGTCAACATTTATTTTGTGACCATACTGGGGATTTCTTCCATATCTCTCTAGTTGATTGTATTCACGTTATCATTGAATATTTTTTCTTTTCTTTTGATTCTTTGACTATTTTATTTTTCTCATGAAATTACCTATTACAAGGCAACCCAATATTGAGCACGGTCTTAAATACCAAACCAACACTGTTTTAAATTTATTCAATACCATCTTAGAAACTGCTAATACCTGGGTTGAGCTTGAACGCTCATGGGAACTAATTGAACAAGACATAAGTGTTCGGGAAAGTTGGGAGACCAGGAAAAGGCAACGTAGGAATCAATTGTAGCTCTCTTTTTGCTAAAGGTTTTGATCTTATTTTCATGTCCTCAAATCCTCACATCTCTAGGAGAAGAAGAGGATTGTCTCATGAAATCACTTCTATCATCGAAATAGGAAGAAGGAATGTTATTCTGTCAACCCAATAAGGTACTCTAAGGAGAACTTTGTCTGATTCATCTAGTTCGTCTTTCTCAACCTCACCCATCATTTACAAAATGACATCTGTGGGTGGCTCTGGTGGCACTGGAGGTGCCTAATCTTCTCAACCCTCGGCCTCATCAGTGATTGGTAGCTTGTATAGCCATCATATTAAATTCCAATCAATTACTAACCCTGCCAAGGTCATTAAGAAGTATGGGCTCTTTCAATTCAAAGAGGATGCTACTACTACCCCATGGCATGTATCCTCTCCTCTAAACCTAGCATCTGCTACTCATTTTCTACCAAAATTCAAAGATAATCTTCCTAGGTTTTCAGGAGATAACACAGTCACTACAAATGAACACTTGGTGGAATTCTCTAATGCCTGTCACAATATAGAAGCTAATGACAATGATACTTGTATGCACTTATTTATTAACTCCCTCGAAGGGAAAGCAACGAAAAATTTCTTTGATCTCCCTCCCAAGATTCTTTGCACTTGGGAAGAGTTATTTTATTGGTTCAAATCTAATTATGGGCAGTCTAAGAGCCCAACTGAACAATTACGGGAATACAATAACATTGCGTACAAAGACGGTGAGACTATCAAGTATTTCAACCTATGTTTCACCAATTTATATAATCAAATTCTTGAACTTATTCACCCCTAGAACCAAGTCGCTTTTATGCATTACTAAAATGCTCTACCTTCCACTTATTGGCATAGTATTGAAGAAAAATCCATTGACAATCTTGGTTCCACTCTTCATACTTTTCAAGAGTATGAAGAGAAACTTGAAAGAACAGGCCTTCCCAAGGGAGAATCAATTAAACAAACAAACATGTCTTCCCTCTTACAACTTGTACATGATACAAATAATCGAATGATAGCATATGAGAAAAATGGAAATGCCCCTTCACTTACTCATGGGGAATCATCTTCCTCGTCACCACCTTTTAGGAATACCAATGGAAGCAACTTTCTTCCCAAATCCATCATGTCTCGCAGTTGGTGTAACTTATGTGAGGAAAATCACGAGGAAAGTACTTGTGAGTTAAAGAAGAGTGCTAGAGATAAGATCTTTGGAAAAAAGCCCGAAACCACCATTGAAGTTTTAGATTGGGCCGAACTAGAAGAAGTCATGATCATAAACACTAGGATTAAATCCTATGCTTCAAAAGGAAAATATGATCCCCCTCGTACTTCTTCTATCCCAAACTCATATTCACCAGCTTCTACTGTACAAGCTACTAAAACTCCTGAAAATCAAGGAGTCCCTTCCTCTCTTCCCTCTTCCAAATATAATATTCTCAACCAATTGGTTAATATCAAGGCCAATGCTACTCTTTTAGACATGGTTGTCATCCCTGAGCAACAGAAGAATCTAAAAAATTTCATGAAAGGAAAAGCCTCCACTATAGCCAATCTCTCTAAAGAGACAACAAAAGAGAATTCTATTGTAAATAAAGTAGGTGTAAATAATTTTAGACACCCTGTAAAAAACCCTCCATTTTTCATTTCTATAAAAATTATGGACAAAATATCCCATTGTTGTCTAATTGATGATAGTTCGTCCCAAGCGTGATGTCGAAAATGATTATGGAAGAACTAGGATTATCTTGTACCAATAAAAATTTCAGAAGCATGCTCTCGTATAATAGTCTACAATAATCGACCATAGGTGAAATCAAAGACGTGACTTTGGTTCTATGTGCACATCCTGAAATAAGGACAACCCTTAATATCCAGGTAATTGACATGCCAATAAGTAACTATTCAATCATATTAGGAAGAGACTGGAAAGCCTTGACAAGTGGATTTCTTTCACTTGACATGACACACTTATCCGTTCCTCAGAATGGAAAGAACATCATAGTCCTAAGGGAGGGAATAATTTCACCATATTTAGAAAGCATTGCACAACCTAATGTAAACTATGTTGAGGAGGACCTAGGAGTGTAATCCATCTTTGTCGATGAGGATAACACTACCCTGGAACAAATTGACCTAGAGGATGGGATGTGGCATATGCACTTTGATGGATCATGCTCCAACAAAGATAATGGAGATGGAATTATCTTGTACTCACCTGTAGGTAAGATTCACAACTTTTCCTATAGGTTAGATTTTTCTTGCACAAACAATGTCACCGAATTTGAAGCATTACTGCTAGGCATTGAAAATGCTTATAATTTAGGTTGTGGTCACCTTACAGTTTTTGGGGACTCTGAACTTGTTGTAAACCTTGTACACAAAATATATTTGCCTAACAACAAGTTGATGAAATGCTACACCCAAGATGTTTGGGTGCTTATCTCGAAATTATTATCATTTAACATCACTCATGTTAAAAGGGAACTGAATTCAATGGCTTATAGGTTAGTTGTTTTTGCAGCCTCTCCTACTCGAAAAATTCTGCCACAAAGACTTGATTGTACTTTTCAGTCCTTATATTGTCCTCATATCCCTGACAATGTAGAGTCATGGCAGGTCTTCCCTAGTGATGAAAGCATTTGTGCTTTCATACAAAATGAACCATATAAGCCCAAGGAGATTATATCCATGGAAAACAACAAAATTACGAAGGGCTTGACTCCTCTAGAAAGTTCATTTTTGTCGAGTGATGTAGGGAACAAAGAAACACATAAAGAAGAGGAGTCAAAAAGGAAAGTGGGTGAAACCATTTCCTTGAACATTGGAACACTCGATTCCCCAAAGAATGTTAAAATAGGTGCCCAATGTACTGATGAAGAAAAGTTGAAATTCACTGAGATACTTCATGAATTTCAAGTAGTTTTTTCCCGGTCTTATGAGGATCTTCATGATTTTGATGCTGCTCTTATACAACATGCCATTCATATCAAGGAAGATATAAAACCGGTTAGGCAAAAACAAAGACTCATTAACCCCAAACTTGAAGCTACTATTAGTAAGGAGTTGGAAAAACTGTTGAAGAGTGGGATAATTTTCTGTGTTAAGTATTCTGAGTGGGTTTCCAATTTGGTTCCCGTTCAGAAAACAATTGTTCAGATCCAATTGTGAATTTATTTCCGCACATTAAATAGAGAGAGCGTAAAAGACCATTTTCCTCTCCCTAATATGGAAATGATTTTGCAGCAAGTTGCAGGGTCTCAAATGATGTCCTTACTTGATGGTTTTTCTGGTTATAATCAAATCAAGGTAAAAAGGACAGACAAATACAAAGCCACTTTCATTATATGTTGGGGCATGTTTTCTTATGAACACATTCCTTTTGGCTTATCTAATTCAGGTGTCACTTTCCAAAGATCTATGCGAATAGCTTTGACAATTTGACCAGTAAGATTATTCATATTTATCTTGATGACTTAATTGTATATTCAAAGAACCGATTGGATCATTTTGGTAATGTTAGAAAAGTTCTCATACGATGCAAAAAATTTGACATTTCTTTAAATCCTTCTAAGTCTATTTTTGGCGTTACCAAGGGCAAGCTCCTTGGGCATATTGTCTTTGATTCAGGAATAAGCATAGATCCCGAAAGGATTGCTGCTATTCTAAACCTTCCTTCCCCTACTTCCAAAAAGGAGATTCAAGCATTTATGGGCATTATCAACTTTGTCCATAGATTTGTTCTTGATTTTGTTGTAATGGTAAAACCAATTCACAATATTCTCAAGCAAGATCAGTATTTTTCTTGGACTGATGACGTCGAGAATGCTTTCGTAAGGATTAAGAAGGAAATCAGTTATGCACCAGTTTTGGCGAAGCCGGATTTTGAGAAAGAGTTTATTATATACACTAATGCCACAAAGGAAGAAATATCTACTATTCTCATACAATGTGATGACCAGAATAATGAAAAACCAGTAGCTTACATGAGTCAAAGCTTATCAGATGATGAATTCAAATATTCTTATATCGAAAATAATGGTTTCACTATTTTTAAACCTATGGGGAAATTTCGCCACTTTATCTTAGGCAAGCACACATTAGTAAAAGTCCCTTTGCCTGCTGTCAAGTTTTTTCTCTCACAGACTTATCTTTCAGGGAAGCTTGCACATTGGTTTGCTAAGATCCAGGAGCATGATTTAACCATAATGAATTCAAGAACCATTAAGGGATGAGACTTATCCCTTCACTTGGCTCAACATGTTGAAGCAAGTGAAGAAATTGATGAACAAGATAACCCTATGTCAACATTGTTTTACATTGATAGCCAAATCCTTCCTATAGATGAACATCCCTGGTACAAAAATCTGGTGTATTACTTGCAAAATCATAGATGTCCAGATAGATTAGATACTCATCAAAGGAGAAGGCTTTGTCTTGAATCTTCCAGATATGTTATTTAAGGATACTTATTGTTTATGAGATCTGCCGATGGTATATTACGTCGCTGTGTAAATAATGAGGAAGCACATAAAATGTTACAAGAAACCCATGGATCTTCAGATTTTGTTATTCGTGTGGGTGGCCACTTTTCTACTAAAACTATTGCTTTTAAAATCATCAGAAAAGGTTATTATTGGCCTTCAATTTTTTGAGATTCTTATAACTTTTCAAGACCTTGTGACAAGTGCCAGAAATTTGTTGGGAAAGAACGTATTTTTTCCATGCCTCTGCAACCTGTCCTCCCTGAATTTCCTTTCTCAAAATGGGGTCTAGAATTTATTGGTCCTATTAATCCTCTATATTCAGCAGGGCAAGTTTTTATCTTGACAACCACAAATTATTTTACGAAATGGACTGAAGTTGTCCCACTTAAACATTCGTAGGATGAGCAGGTTATTTATTTCCTTGAAACTAAGATTTTCTCCATATTTGGCATTCCTTTAGAAATTATAACATACAACGACCCCTCTTTTATTTCTACTAAGCTGACTCAGTTTCTAGCTAAGCTGGGAGTTAAACATTTTACCTCATCAACTTATTACCCTCAAGGAAATGGGCAAGCTGAGTCTACTAACAAAAATATGGTTATAATTATCAAGAGGCTCATTAAAGATAAGCCTCATCAATGGCACACCCTCCTCACTTATTCCCTTTGGGCAGATCACACTACTATCAAGGTTAGCACAGGTTGCACTCCCTTTCAACTTGTTTATGGTCAAGAAGATATCTTGCCTACCGAGATGGATCTTTCCTCTCTACATCTGATGCTACAGATTGAAGAATTAAATTATTCTAATATATCTCAAAGGATAAATGCATTGTTGGCTTTAGAGGAACAAATGATGTTTGCCTTGGAGAACATAAAGAGAATACAACAAACTGTAAAGAAATATTTGAATAAAAGTGCAAAAGATGTCAGATTTAAAGTAAATGAGAAAGTCTTTCTTTGGGATTGAGCTCATGCTAATAGAGGAAGGAATTCTAAGTTTCAAAAATTGTGGTTGGGTCCTTTTAAAATCGCTTTTGTCCTAGGCGCAAATTCTTGTCTTCTAAAGGGCTTGGAAGAGCGATTATTTTCCTATAGCTCTAACGGTTCCCACTTGAAACACTATGTGGAGCCAATTTGAAAGTCAAAATGCTGCAGGAAAATTACTTCTGTATTAGAATTTGTGTTTCACTGCTTTGATTTTTCTTTGCTATTTTTATTTTTCTGTTGTTTTTCTTTTATTAATTTCTTTTCTTTTCATAAATAAATTCTGGATCAGTTTTGCCACAATGATGCTATTCTGCAAGTATTGTTGATCAATAACAATCAGGTTACATAGCTGTTATGATTTCCCCCTTGAATACATCATTGAAATTGCTCTTTGCTTCCAGTACTATTGTTAGATAGATAATTGGATTTTCATCCCTACTTTTTGTATTCCCTTTCTTCCCTCCACCCTGAGATTCAAAAGAGCACACCATAATTTTTTATCCTTTTAAGTGATCAACACTTTCACTGTGACCAATAGAATGTTATGCATACATGAATAAACCCCTCATATGTAACACTTTTCATGAGTTATTCCCAAAGTCCCAGATAATGTTTTCCCTTAAACCGCCTCAATCCCCCTGTTGCATAATCATTCTGGTAAATATTTCTTTGATTTACGATTCACCTAGTATGCAAAACCAAACATTTTGAGTTCTTAATCTATTGGAAACAGATTTCCCTGTGGATTCTCCAGTTTGTTGACGCTTAAAAGCGCAATGAAGAATACTATGCTCACAAATGATTTCTAAGCTTTATTATATATCTATATTAATAATAAACTAGTGGGTGGGAACCCCTTGTTAGACTTGTGGCTCTATGGTGGATATGTTGCACTTATATATTTTTTTCTTATGTGATGGTACCAACACAGCCTTCTATAGTTCAATGTTTCAAATAATGGTTTAAAATGTTGTGGTAATGTGTGATGGTTGGTTGATTAAAACATGACATTGGATGGCTTTAATGACCTCTCATAGATTATGTTAAGGCTGACCTATGGATGGAAGGATTATCATTAGTTTTGGTTTTGACATTGCATTAAACATGGAATTAATTGGTTTAAATGATCTTGATAAAGGATAATAATGGAGCTCTTTTAAATAAAATAACTATAATAATCTCTAATGTTATGTATTATTATGACAAAGGATGGGTGCACTTGACTCTTTCTACTATAGTTATGTGCCTTGTTGAGTTTCATAAGTGGTTGCACATTGGGTAATGTTCCTAGAACATTGTTATTTTAAAGAGTTTGACATTACAAGGGTGGCACACCATGCAAAAGTTATATGGAAATGGTCATTTGGTTGATTAATTGTTTAGTTCTATGGTGAATTGGTTGGCCCATTCTTGGATTTGAATGAGGTTGGAAGGGATAAACGACGTGCATTTACTGCATGTCACTCAAACTCCCCTCAAGCCCGTCACCCTAGTCATTCTTGCATTTTGGTTTTGGCTCTGGTAGTTCTTGTTTCTTCGCGTTGTTTAGTCATGAAGGAGGTATACATACTATTTTTCTTCCTTGCATAGACTTTTCTAGGTATGGGTTTCTTACTCTTCCATCCATGATGGTTACTCTTCCCTCTGAATCAACTTTTGGCTCAGGATTTCCCGTGGTCTATGTGATTCTTAAGATGTTATGAGATATTTGTATTGTGTTTGTGTATGTGGTTTCTCATGGTGATTATTTTGGTATGTTGGCACTTTAAAAAATAAATGGTTATTCTCTCCTTGTTGTGTGTAATCTTTGCATGGGTTTATTGGATAAAAATGGCAGTGAAGCCTGCTCGGTGATGGCTTGTGTTTTAGGTCTGGCTTCTCTATGGAAATTGATTATTATGGCTTGCCAAAGCTCTGATCTTTGTGTGTATCCCACTTATGGATTGTTATAACAAGTCTCTGTGTTTTAAGTTTCCCACTCCATGTTTGTCTCTGTGGCTAGTATTTTCAACCCTGTGGGTTGCAATATTAATTGTTGAAAGGTTAAAGTGTTTTTTTCCTTGTCTTGGAAAAACCCCGAGTTGTTAGCTGGTTTCTTATGACCTCATCGTTTCCTAGAAATCATTGCATAGTCTGAACTTAACGCCACCCAAAAGTTAATGGAGGAATTATACATGATTTTGGTCGGGCATGGGTTTGTGCTTGAACGCTCATTTTACATTGTTGATTAAGGGATTTAGATTCTATGGTTTTCTTATTGGAAGTGGTTGATTGTTGTTTGGTAACCCTCATAGTCGAGAATATTGTTACATGTTATATCTCAGTGGTAAATGGTGAAAGGGCATGAACTGTTTGCACTTTGGAATACCTAATCCTCTGGCCGAACCACCTATTCATACCTTCCACTTGTTGTTTTTAAACCCTAAATATGAGATTGTTATCGTTTCACTCTAGGTCGATGGTTGATGAAAACATTGTGTGTCTTTGGTTACTTGGGCACAATTTGGTTTTGTTCCTTGTTTGGCTATTCTGGAAGAAGTTTGTACCTAATTTTTTATGTGAAGCTTGGGCTTGAAGAGTTGCGTGTTATTTGATTTGAATGTTATGTTGATTGTATTTAAAAGACACTTGTGTGTGAATTGATTGGGGCCCGATAAAGAGTTATAAAGCCTAGTTTGATTGCATTGAACAATGTTTAAATAATGGACACAAGTGGTGGTAAATACTGTGCATGTTCTTATTGTATTTAAAGAATAATTATTGGATATAAATGGTTGTAAGAATTGTACATATTATTGTTGGTTTTAAAAGGATTTAGCATTGGATTTATGAATGGTTGTGGCTCAAAGGGTTATTTTGGTTTATCATATCGATTGCAATGTTTTTTGTTATAACTATTTGATGCAGGAGCATCACCAACATCAAGCGAGCGGAGGACAAACGCCAACGCATTTTGGCACATGATGAATTGTTTGAAATGTTTTGAAGTTTGATACACCAGACTTAAATGTAATAGTTAAGAAAGATCGTACTTGTAGATTGTAATCAGACCTTGAGTGTCCCGCTCTCGTTTGAAGTACTAAGAGGCATTTATGCTAGTAAATGTAAGTAGGTAGCTTTGAATTCTTAGATTAGACAGTTTTAGGAGCCGGAGGGAAAACGGATATAGACACCCTCACTTGTATCATTGTAACATTAGCAGCATAATCAATCGAAGAGAGCATAGGAGAGTAGAAGCAGAGAGCTGTGTAGAGTAAAAACCCATGTACAGAAGTTCTGAGATTAATATATGAAGCTTTGATCCAGACTCATGGTGTTCAAATACATTCTGTGTATGCATGATTGAATGTTATGCTCACGATTGTTTTACTCTTTCTGATATACATTTTATTTTATGCCATGCATTTATGATTTCATGTTAAGCATTCGAAGTCTGAGAGAGTAAAGAATGAGTTTCAATTGTTTCTCTGTCTGAGCAAGAGTTTTACTACAAGGAATGCAGTGAAATTGTCTGCAAGGTGTGCATTAACAGAAGTCAGAGTTCATCTCTGCAAGCTCAGGATGGAAAACATTGTTCTCATTCTCGCAGAAGTGCAAGTTAAGCACAGGAGCCGTGCAAGGTGTGCGCAGGCCGGGTAGATTCTTAGAGGTTGCAACCTGAGGGAAGAATTGAAGGACTGTTGCTACAAAAAGAGTGCACAGAGTCTAAGAATTCAAATACTTGGAGTGTATTTGAAGAAATTCTGCAAGGAGTGCGCATAGGAATTTTCCCCAAAAAACTTGAGGATTTTCCAAATCAAGCTCAAGGGGGATAGGATCTTTGAAGCTGTCGAAGAAAATCTCAAGAGTGCTAGTGCCTTGAAGTATTATAAGAAGGCGCAGCGATGTTGTTTTGCAGGTGGATAAGTTTCATGGAAAAACACTTTGTTCATTTTGCAGGAATCGTCAAGGAGAAATTGGACGGTCGGAATTCTCCGTGGAGAATTCGCGAAGTCCTGAGAGCCATCAGATCATGCAGAGGAGCAGGGGAGTTACGGCTTAAAACATTTGCATCAAGATTCATGAGGTTGTGAAAGGCGAATTCGTGAAAGAATCTAAGCCCTCCATTAGAAGGAGGACACGTGTCGCGAGATCACCCATATCGGGGATTCGAACATCGGAGGTCAGAAAGGGAAGTCCTTCGACTTCACGAGTGGCGAAGTCGCGAGAGAATCACAACCGTCCATCAGAGGAGGATAGGTGGTAGAGATCAAGGGATCTCGTGAACTCAGAGGTTCGCAAAGTGAGAGCCCAAAGATTTGGTGCTCCAAGTCGCGAGTGGTGAAATCGCGAGGAGCTAGGACAGTCGTAGGATCTGAGCCAACAAGGACCGTTGGATCACTCACGTAATCTCATTTCGGGGTTTCGTGGGTTGAAGAACCAAAAGCTTAGCATCAGGATTTGCGAAGTCGCAAAGTCTGAAACTCCAAAAAAAAAAAAAGGCGGGAAGTTCCGTTGTGGGACCCGCGTTGACGACATGTCAGAATTTCGTCATTTCGGTATATCGGCAGATAGGAAGTCAAGACTTCTGTCCCGAAAGTCCTGAAGTTGCAAGTTGCGATAAGGATTAGTGAGGAGTTTGGGATCTCGACACTTCGGGTGTCGGGATACAAAGGAGGTAGCGCTTCGGGAAGCGAAGTTGCGAAGTGCCGAAGCTGGGCACGAGGGACACATGGAAGAACCACAAGGTGGGGCCCACATGATTGGCAGGTGAACACACGTCGCCTGGAGGAAGGAGTCAATACTCCATTGACTTCTTGCGTCTCGGGGATTTGCGAGATAAGAGCATGAGAGCTCGGCATTGAAACTTGCGAAGTCACGAGTAGCGAGAACGCGAGGAGAAAAGTCAACATCGCTTCTCGGGGTTTTGTGAAAGAAAGGTTGTTGTTGGGAAATAATACCCTACAGACTAGCAAACTAGGGTTAGGTTTGCATGCAGATTTTGACTGTAAAGAAATGACCTTTTAACCTACCACCCAAAACTTAAACCCCTCTTTCACGATGCATACATGGAAAGGAACTACTAACCTTTTTACTGATGTTTGGTGTAGATCCTCCGTTGCACTTTTGACTGCTTGCTTGCGCGGCTCCTTCCAAAGTAATCCTTCAATCAAAACAAACAACTACGCATGCATGCTACTTTTCTACTTGAGGGTTAGAAATTAAGCATAAATTACACAAACCACATATAACTTATGCATTGGGACGGGAAAAGTATTCTTTTATTATCTTTAGAATGAATCAACTTACAATTAAAGTCGAGACCGGCCACCGCTCCTTGATCCTGATCCTGGGCTCCTCCTCTTCTTTTTTCCTCCAACTGCTTTGCGTTATTTCTCCTTAGGCTTGAGGAAAGGCTAAAGGGTTGGGACAAATGGATTTGGAAAATGGGCAGAGTTTCTTCGCTATAATTTTCCTCTTCCAAATAGTACCCCTACCCCTTCTTTTATAGGCTAGAAGGAGCTAGGGTTTTGGATGAACTCTCGGCCATGCATGGCCGGGAGTTTCAGTTAACTGACCCATAGCTTTTTGTCCCGTCGGAAACTTTCCTATTTTTGTGTTTTGTTAGGTAAACGCGGGCTGTAGTAGGCCTGCCAGCGTTCACACGTGTGCAGTAATGGGTTAGGGCACGTGTGCCTTTACCTAAGAGGATTTTCAAAGAGGTTGTTCAGCAGATGTTTTGGAAATGAAGGGATATGAGTTGGCCTGATGCCAGGTAAGCATGTGTGGTGCAATTTAGGGTTATAATAGATGCCCCCTAATGTGTGAGGTCAGAAG
>JZKD02S2129960.1:279723-317505 GCA_000966675.3 Picea glauca
CAGATCCAAAACTTGTGAAAGTAACAGACAATCTAGAGCAATTGCTCAAGAAAAAGACCATTGCTGAAGGTTCAGTAAGTCATATTCCCATTCATAAGTCCCTTTCTTTTTCAGGAAAACTTGTCTCTTCTCAAAGCCTCGATATTGACACCTGTTTCGGTCAAAGCCTGTCTAGGTCCAAGTCAGGTAGTTTTGTCACTGAAATCATATTTGACCCAACCATATTACAACCCCGAACCCCCGAAGTTCTATATCCTACTATTAATCAGCAAACCACTCCCTCGGTGCCAGCCAGTCCTTCCTCATCCTCGCCTTCAATCACTACCTCGATGAACATCCAGGTTGTTGTACCACCTCCTCCATTCATCATGGTAGCCAGATACGCTCCCTTGGTGTTGGCCACACCTCTCCATGCTATTCCTCAAGACTACCAAACTAGACTTCCCCAATTCGATGCAACAGGACCTTTAAACGCCCAACAACATGTTGACAAAATGAATGATTATTTTGACCTGCAAGAAGTTGATGAGGCTGACGTTCAAATGCGATTGTTTGCTCAAAGTTTGATAGGTGACATCAAGAAATGGTACAAATCTTTACCTGCTGCCTCAATCCCTGACCTTGTCGCTTTTCAAAGGATTTTTCTCGACAGATGGGAGGTAAAGAAAAAACCTCTCCAAATATTGTCAGAATACGAGAATATAAGAAGAAATCAAGGTGAGACGGTACAAGATTACTACACCCGTTTCAACAACCTGTACAATGCAATCCCAACTGAAATCAAACCTCCACAGGGTCTGGTATTGATTAAATTCCCTGATGGATTTGATGCCGACATGTCATACCAACTAAGAGAAAGAAATTCTACCACCCTAGAGGACATGCAGAAAAGTGATATTAGTGTGGAGGCCAATTTGTTGGCAAAAAGAGCACGACAGAGGTCAGAGAGGAGGGTTACGATTAAAGAAGAACCTTCCACGTCAAAATCCGATTCCAAATTGGATTCTTTGACCAGAGCAATGGAAAGAATGATGGATAGGCTCACTGTGTCAGAAAGAAATCCTCCGAGAGATGACCCACCAGCTCCTCAAGTCCGAAATTCTAACTTCAGGAGAAACCCTCCTCAAATCAAACAGAGAGATCCTAGGGATCAAAGAGAGCAGAGGGGTCCAGATCAACAGATCAGACCTCCCCTACAAGAGAACTATGCTGATGAAGGGGGGGAAGTGATTGAGGAATTGGAGGACACTCACATCAATCTCATGGGCATTCACGACAACTAGGCAATTTTCCTTACCCAAGAAGAGCAAGAACTATTTCTTCTCAACCAAACAAAAGTAAGTGAAGAAGCTGAAGATGCAGAACAACAGGCATTCGAAAATGCCATTCTGGAGGTACACTGGCAGTACAATCTACGGAGTAAGAAGACGACAGAAGGGAGTTCTCCAAAAAAGATGATTGAAACAAAGAAGGTAGTCGAAACCAAAAAGACCTTTGAGCCATCTGCCGAGAAGATTCCTGAGAAGAGCACTGCTGAGAAGATTCCTGAGAAGAGTAATGCCGACGCTCCTGTGAAGAAAAACCTTACCATTCTAAAAAGGCCATCACAGTTCAAGGTTTTACCTATTAATCCACCAAGTACTTCTGAGCAGAAGAATATGGTGGACAAACCAGAATTGATGAGCCAAGGCAGAGCCCCTACACCTTTCAGCCTTGAGGGGGAATTGGCCAAAGTAAAAATTCCCATCCCACTTACAGAGTTTATGAACAAAGATGGTTATTGTTCACAGGTGATTAAAGAATTGGCCATTGAACCTGACATAGGCACAAAATCCTTAACCATTGGATCAACAAATCATTCAGACACTGTGAACCTTACCGATGATCAACCCGAGCTTCTTTCGGACCTGAAGTAGATGGTGGAGATGATACTGGTGAGGTCACTCCTTTTTACATCAGTCTAAACATACATGACCTGATCTTACACAACGCTATGCTTGACTCGGGTGCTTCCCACAATCTGATGCCCAAAGTAGTAATGGAGAAACTGGGACTGGAGGTCACCAGACCTTATAAATATTTACACTCATTTGACTCCAATAAAGTCAGATGTATTGGTTTGATCAAGGACCTATGCATCACCTTGGTTCAGATTCCTACGAAGAGCATGGTAATGGATGTGGTGGTTGCAGACATCCCGCCAACGTATGGAATTTTGCTATCCCGGTCTTGGGGGGCTAAGTTGAAAGGAACCCTGTAGCTGGATATGTCTTATGCCACTATCCCAGTTTTTGGGCAACAAAGAAGGCTATATAGAGAAACATTGATGAAGTACATGGTTAGTAGCCAAGAAAAACCACACAACTATCCCCTTTACTCTGCACATTCCGATCTAGATTCTTTTATCTTGTACAATGATGGTGACACGGGAGAACAAGATACTCAGCTGATGGAAGACACATCTAGTCAAGACGAAGGCCAAGAAATCATTGAGGTAGCAAGGATGAAGAACGTGATAACTGAAGAGTTACCCGCTGATTTCTGGAGCATGGACTTTGATGGGGCAATGAGTAAAGAAGGAGCTGGAGCAGGAGTATGGCTGCATAATCACAGAAACAGGTACTCAGAAAACCATTCTTACAAATGAAATTTCCAATGCACTAACAATATTGTTGAGTATGAAGCCTTGATGCTCGGTCTGAAACTTTTGAAAAGGGTTGGTGCTAAACAGATTATGGTAAGAGGTGACTCTGAGTTGATAATCAAGCAAATCAAAGGTGAGTATGCTATGAAACACCCACGTCTTAGAGCTTACAGGAATGCGGTTCTTGATGCCCTTAGATGATTCACTGAAGTTGACTTGCAGGTAATGCTGAGGGGACAAAATATTCTGGCATACGGATTGGCTACGTCAGCAGCCACCTGTAAGATTCCTTTCCGCTCGACTCGCCCATACACCGTCGAAGTGAAATGCAGACCAACCGTTCCCGACAATATCAGGTACTGGCAAGTGTTTGGTAATGATGATCATATCGAAGACTTTCTGCAATGTAAAAATGATTTTGAATGTACAAATATAGATTTAGAGAACGACGATGAAAATGTAAATAGTTCTGATTTTGAAATTTATAGTGTAAATACCGTAGATTCGGGAGAATTAGGCGATGACGAATTGGATGCTGATGTTTTACAGTTGAAAAGCAATGTTTTGCCTAGAGGTCTAGTTCCTTTAGAGGACTTTTTTGACTTTAACGACGTAGCCAAAAAACTGAAAATCGAAGCCCATGGACAAGAGGTAGAAGACTGTAATATAGGGACTGAAGAGAAACCTAGGATGGTCAAACTGTCTAAATCATTACCCCCAGAGAAAAAACTCAAATACATTGAGTTGTTCAAAGAATATTCAGATGTCTTTGCCTGGGGCTATGAAGATTTGAAATCCTATGATACCAGCATCATACAACACAGGATTCTAATAAAATAAGACCAAAAACCGTTTAGGCAGAAACTTAGGAGGATAAATCCCAAGTTGCTCCCTCTGATAGAAAAGGAAATCAAGAAAATGTACAATGCCAAGATCATAGTTCCGTTGTGTTTTTCCAAGTGGGTCTCTAACTTGGTCCCTACACAGAAGAAAACCGGGGAAATCAGACTCTGCATAGATTTACGAAATCTGAATAAAGTCTCCCTGAAGGATAATTACCCCTTGCCGAAAATGGACCACATCCTGCAAAGAGTGGTCGGGTCCAGTCGAATTTCTCTGCTGGACGGTTTCTCGGGTTACAATCAGGTCTTAGTTCACCCAGACGACCAAGACAAAACTACTTTCACGACCCCACGGGGCACTTTCATGTATGTGAAAGTGCCTTTTGGTCTAATGAACGCAGGAGCTACATTCCAGAGGGCGATGGATATCGCCTTCATGGAAGAATCGGGTAAGCTTATTGTCGTCTATTTAGATGGCGTAACTGTGTTTTCCCGGTCGAATGATGAACACCTGCGACACCTTAGACGAGTCTTCGAGAAATGTAGAAGGTTTGGGATTTCTTTAAATCCTAAGAAGAGCCTTTTCGGGTTAGAAGAAGGAAAATTGCTAGGACACATCATCTCCAAAGATGGAATCAAAATAGACCCTAGCAGAATTAAGGCCATACAAAATTTAGAACATCCAAGAAACCTCAAAGAACTACAGTCTTTTATCGGGAGAATTAACTTTCTACGAAGATTCATTCCCAATCTGGCAGAACTCCTCAGAAACATCACAAACATGCTCAAAAAAGACGTGAAAATAAAATGGGACTCTGAGTCTAGACAGTCTTTCGAACAAGTCAAACGAGCACTCACAGAGGCCCCTGTTTTGATCAGTCTGGATTTTACTAAGGATTTTTATCTCTTTTCCTTCACTTCCTAACATACTATAGCAACGGTGTTGTTGCAAAAGAACAACGAAGGGTATGAGCAGCCCATAGCTTTCTTTAGAAAAGCGCTAAGGGACGTTGCGCTGAATTACAAGATAATGGAGAAACATGCTTTTGCTTTGGTAAAGGCCCTAAAAGACTTTAGATTCTACATTCTTCATTCCCACACCATAGCATATGTTCCAAATGCGGTAGTAAAGGACATCTTGACACAGGACAATCCAAATGGAAGAAGGGGAAAGTGGATTGCTGTCATTTTAGAATACGATATAGATATTAAGCCCACGAAACTAATCAAAGGTCAAGGCCTTGCTAAATTAATGGTTGAATCTAACTTTCATGCGCTTGACATTAATTTTCTAGATGTGGCAGATGAACAGGGCGAGATGGCGACTCCAAACATGAGAGAGGTATTTCTCAACTCTCTGTGGTATGCAGACCTTATATTCGTTTTGCAAAATCTACAAGCTCCCCCTGGTTTGACTAAGACCAAAGCTAGATTTTTAAAGTTGAAAGCCTTAAAATTATGTATTCTAGAAGGAAATTTGTATTGGAAAGATCCTGCAGGCATTTTGTTAAATTTTTTATTGAAAGATGAAGCTGATAAAGTGTTACAAGAGTTTCATGCAGGAGAATGTGGTGGCCATCTGAACTGGAAGGTCACAGCCAACAAAATACTCAGAGTTGGATTCTATTGGCCCACCCTGTTTGCCGATGTGCATCAAAAGGTAACTGCATGTCATCAATGTCAGCTGTTTGAAGGCAAAAGAAAACTTCTCCCTCTACCTCTGAAACCGATCTCAGTGGAGACACCTTTCCAGCAATGGGGACTCGACTTCATTGGAGAAATACACCCCCCGTCTTCAGGCCAACACCGGTGGATTCTCACTGCCACCGATTATTTCACCAAATGGATCGAAGCAGTACCAAGCAGGCAAGCCACTGACTCTGTTATTATCAAATTCCTTGAAAATAATATTTTGTCTCGCTTTGGATGCCCTAGAAAGATTATAACTGATAATGCAGCTGCCTTTCGGTCGAAGAAACTCATAGATTTCTGCAACCAGTACCACATTGGTTTGGGGCATTCCACAGCCTACTACCCTCAGGGGAATGGGTTAGTGGAATCTTCAAACAAAACCTTGGTAAATATCATCAAGAAAACATTGCAGGAAAACAAGAAATCATGGCACAACAAGTTGGTGTTCGCTTTGTGGGTGGACAGATTGACCACTAAAAGGTCCATTGGCATGTCACCCTACCAGCTGGTTTATGGCACATAGGCAGTTTTCCCCACTTCTCTAGGAGTCCCTATCATGAAGTTTCTTCAAGAGGTACAAGTTGAGCCAAATGACTCACAGAGAAGGATCAACCAGATGATCCATTTGCAACAGTCTAGGGAGGATGTTTTCAACAAAACACAGGTCATCCAAGAAAACATCAAGAAGATCTTCGACAAATGAACCAAGGAAGATGATTTTGAGCTGGGAGATTTGGTGCTGAGATGGGATGCCAGAAATGAAGACAAGGGAAAGCATGGAAAATTTGACAATCTGTGGACAGGACTATACATGATCCAAGATTTCAGGGGAAACAATGCTTTCTTGCTAAACAACGTTGATGGGATAGATCTGCCAGGAGCACCTGTGAATGGAAGAATGTTGAAACATTATGTGCCACCTCAGTAGAAGATTCGAGTTTCCACTCTCCATTGTACATACCATTTTAAGTTTCACTTTTCACTTACATTTTCTGAGTGAAGAACATTAGTCAGTTGGTTGAATCCCGAAGAGAAGGCCCTAAGTTGCTGATCATTGTTTTTCCATTTTTGAGAATAAAACCAATGAAGGATACTAGGCAGAAATGTTCAGAATGACAGGAACCAGGATTCTTGGCACTTCACAGGGCAAGTACCATCCCCAGGTGGAGCCGCTGTTATCACCCTATAAGTTATAGGAATCAACTGGTGACTGAGATATTATCTGTCTCTGGTGTTTTTGTTGACAAATGACTTTTCATTCTGCAAATAATTTGAAAAGAAAAGAAAAAGAAAAGGAAAAAGAAAAGGAAAAAGAAAAGAAAGAAAAAGAGGGCATAAAAGAATTGAAATAAAAGCCCCATGCAATAATAGTAACTTGGTCCATACCTTTCAAGCATGGCCAAGTTATTTTTAAATTTGATGTTGATAGGATAGTGAATGATTTGGCTAAACAGTTTAATCTTAGCCAAAGTGTCTAGGTTATATTAGTGAATAAATCTGGCCAAACTGTCTAATCTTGGTCAGATAGCCCCAGGGTAGAATAAATTCTTAACCCAACAGTTTAATCTAGGTTAACTGCCTTAGGAAGATAGGTTAGAATGTAGGATAGTTGCTTTATGGTTTCATTCCAATAAAACCAGCTTGATGTAAAATGTTGCACCATGTTTCAAATGCTTAACAACTAGTTTGGTCAAAGTCCCTTGGTGGTGTTTATTTGAATATGTGGGGAAAAAACCATAAAAACGATTTTATCCTAAGTTTTTCCCAGCGCATGTGCTTTTCCGCCCCCCATTTATACTCTCTGCATATACCGATGGTATTGATCGCGACGCTCATATCTACGGCGCATAGAGCATTCCAGACCCCCCCGACCGTTCTGCTTTTAACTATGGGGGGGGGTCCGGAATCGGTAATAAGACTTGTGCACATCTGAACGACCCAGGGATGAGCACTTAAATCAACGACCCAGATTGGATTCCGGACCCCCCCCGTCCGTTCGACCTTTAACGAAGGGGGGGGGTCTGGAATGAGTGATAAAGAGGGCGCTTGGATCTACGACTCAGAAACGGGAGGGCATATAAATGGCCCAAAATGGATTTCGGACCCCCCCGGATAATCTGCTTTTAACCAAAGGGGGGTGGGGGTCCGGAATGGTTATCTCCCTCTGGCGGGCCCCTTGTCATATGTGGCATAAATCTATTGGCCCGAAGTCCCATCACCATCTGCTATCTGACAGACCCCCATCACTTATGGACGTCATCTTCCACTGGTTCCACTTGTCCCACTTGTTCCCGAGTTATGTCCCATCCCATAACTGTTGTCAGCCCCCTACCCCCTTTCACTCATGACCAACCCCTTATTGCAACTTTTACCTCCAATCCCTAGCCGCCACATCACCCGTTCATATTTTTCAGCCACCGTCACCTGCCATATCACCCCCAAGTGGCCCGTTGTCCATTTATTACTGGATAACCTATCCATTGTCCAGTTGACCTGTCTCCCGCACCCAACCGACCCCATTTTAAAATAAAACTTTCATTTTCTCTACTTTCGTTGTTCACTCGCCACACCAGAGAAACTCATTTCTTGCTCCCCCATTGCATCCCGTCGCCTTCATCCACAGTTAGTCGACCCCACTAACTTTGTGTTTATTGCTGGTACCGTTGCAGAAATGGCACCAAAACCCAGACAAGCAGAAGGAGAAGAAAATTCGTTTCTCCCGCCTCCTGTCGACCTGGACAAAATCCCACTGGTTGACAAAGACAGATTGATCACAGATACCAAATGTGATTTCGATTTTTCAGACCTCCAGTCATGGCTCAGGGAAGTTTTCCTGGACCAGAGCGATGAAATTGGACTCTGGGAGTCCAATTTACCCCTTTACCTCTTTCCCCATATCCAACATTTTCCCGAGTTCACGCTTAAATGTCAAGCTCACTATATTCCTGAACAAAGAGTTGTCATCTCCTCATCCGGAGACACCCTGTTCCTCATTACACCCGAAGACATCGACCAGATGATGCAAATTCCCCGTGCCGACTCTGCGTCTCCTTTTAACTTGGAAATCCTCACAGAGCTGTATCAGAAGATGACTTTTCCCTAAAGAGTTCAAATATTCGAGCTTTTTCTTCCCACCTCCGCTCAATTCCCTTCCACAAATCCCCCTTACCCGTCGTCCATGTTCTCCACTAAGGGAAACTAGATCATTTCTTCCCTTTGTGCTTTGCTAGGGTATTATTCCGACCAGTGGGTAGATGAGCCCATTCTGGGTTTTCTATCCATTTTCTCCACTGATGAAAAGTCCACAGTCCAGTTTGATTTCAACACCTTCTTGGCAGACAATATTCACGAATAGTTCGTGAATTTTGGCACGGAAGGCATGTTCAGATACTCGTCTATACTGGCCTACATGTTTGTTTACTTTCAAGCAGATAAATTTAGTTTTTCCATGCAAAAGATGGACGCAGATGGAAGGCCTCAGGCAGTCACAGCATGGACCTCTTTGCTGAAGCATAACTCCACAGAGTATAGCTTCAAGGCATTCATCGATCTGTTCTACCACCCTGTGGTAAGCATGTTGAGCGGCAAGCTCGAGCCTCGAATAAACGACGAAGTCCAGAGAATACTGCATCTCTTAGACAACACAAAGATCGGGGATTGGTACCTGTATCAAAACCACACCGAGATCAGAGTATTCGGGTGCGAGTTGGAACCCTACAAGCTGCCCAAATATGTGTCGGTAAGAATATTTGCTTTAGAGTACATAAGACAAATCATGAATTCAAATGACATCCATTTTGTATCTTTGAAGAAAAAGCAACAACTTCGAATCAAGGGGCAGATTGGCTCCTTCATATGCAATAGTCGGGGCACTGGGGTAGAAGCTGACAGGATGTTGAGAGAGATGAAGTTTTTCTTAAGCTTCCCATGGCATTATGATCCTTGCAGGATCATCTCAGAAATGCGGGTGAAGAAAAAAAACATCCCGTATGTTCATGTGTCTAAGCCTGAGATTGAAAAATTTGCAAATCAGACAGTGTGGGTGCCTGACACCTTGGTCGAAGTGGAATAGCAGGTTCCCACGACCACTGTGCCACCAACTACCACGCCACAGGTCCCTAAGGAAAAAAGGCCTCGACAAGAGTTATCTCTGCCTGTCACAGAGGTATCCTCTGAAGAGTTCCAGCTACACACTAAGAGGCCTAAGACAGTTTTAGTTCCCGACCAGACAAAAGAAAAATAAGTCCCACCTACCATAGTGACTAAGACTGTTATTCCACCTTTCGGTTCGAGCCTTCATAAGGAAATCACCATAGCAGTATCAAAGAGATCCACAGACTCCCCAATGGACACTCAGCCAGGCAAGACTGGGCCCAAGTTGAGCATTTTCGAGAAGTACAAGATGATTAAGAAAAGAAACCAGACCCTTACCAACAGTACTTACGCTCAGTTTCAGAAGCAGTCGTCCACTACGCAACATAGGATGTTGTCTGCATTTGACATAGAAAAGGGCAGGATGCACATGGCCTTCCTCCAGGCGCAGGTACCAGACCCCAAGGTGATCACAGACTACAAGAGGGACACCTTCAAATTCCAGATGAAGGACTTGCACCCAGCAGATCAGATGGATCTGCACAAGAAGACAAGGGAGATGGTATTCCATACATTGGCACATGCTTCTGCTTCTGCAGCAAAATTATAGGTATCATTGAACAATGCTCAGACACAACTCAAGCTAGAGAAGATATCGTCCTTTTCAAAGGACAACAAAATCAAGACTCTGGAGGAGATGGTCCTCAAAATCAGCTATGATCCTTCGAACGTCAAAGCCGTAGAGGAGATGATAAAGAAAAAGAATGCAGACATCGCCTCCTTGAGGAAACAACTGAAGCTCCCGCCCATAGAGGACTCGCAGGCGAAGGAGATAACAGAGAAGGAAGGCGAGAAGGATGAAATGCTCAGGCTGCTCATGGAGAAAAACGCGCAGCTCAAAGAAATGGAGGCTGAGATGGAGAGATTATTAAAAGAGGAGAAGATGAAGCCAATGGAATTCATTCCATTAAGTGCCATTCCGATTTCAGGAGAAAAAAAAAACAGCAGTGACATCAATCCCATCCGCAACTCCATTGACATCACAAGAGGGGACAACCGACCTCACCAAATCCATGGAAAAGATGAACCTGCAGGAGACAGAGATCAACAGGCTTAAAAAGGAAGTTGAGAACCTGCAGGAACTCAAAACTTCCTTCCAGACCAGTCTCTCCAAGGAAAAGCAGGTAACAGAACAACTCAAGAAGGAGTTACAACAGCTCCGAAAGCAAACAGTGGCAGGGAAGACTCTGGCTGAGGTCAAAGAGAATGTATAGACAGACATCATAAAGTCCATAAATGAGATATGGCCTATGATCCAAATTATGTTTGAGCAGAATGAGTTGGTCAAGAGGAGCAAATAGGCCATTGAGAAGATCAGTGTAGAATTGGGAGACATGCCAACACAGGGAAATGAGATCATCAAGTTCCTCAATTCTAAGACCAGAGAAGAGTTGGAAGAGCTGAAGATCGAAGACAGAACAAAGACCATCCTTGAGGTCAAAAGAGTTCTGACCAAGAGAGGTCTAATGCTCCAGCTAGAAGAAAAGGTTCAGGTCATGGACCAAGGGGTGCAAAGGTTCTTCAATAATATTGAAGCTCTCCAAAAGAAAGGTCTACCTGGTCTGAAGGTTATTAATGACAAACTGATGACACTCCCAGATTACAAGAAGAGATTGGCTGAGGTGTCTAAGGACAGTTCAAAGTTTGCTGGCATACAAGGGAGCATCACTGACAAATCATTCCTGGATGCCCTTCAATGGGACATTAGTATCCAACATGAGATTCGATACATATTCCTCACCAAGCCTACATTCGCCAAATATGCAGAAATGGATGAAGTGTATCGAACACTGCTCAAAGTCATTGTGCCTAGTCATCTCAGATGGGAGGAACTCTGCGATCTGCTCGATTAGCAGATGAGCTGTCCAGGTCCAGTCACCTATCCAGTCAGAAGAGGTTGTGCAGGAACCTCACCAACGGCCTACCCCAAAAATCAGCAAGCAGTTTCACTAAGTCATCAAGCAGTTCCAAGATTTAGGAGATTTGTTAAATTAGTTAGGCTAAAAATAGAAGTAGCACATCCTGATCATTTATGACAGGAACGTTTGTAATTTGAGTTATAAATACTTCACCTTTTGAAGTATTGAGGGTTGTTGATCTTCACACCCTGACGCTATCAGACTGTAACATTTTTAAGAGATCTTCCATTAATAAAGATGAGACACTTTTACAGGATTCTTGTGTGTATTCATTGGTGATGTTATTCTCTAAAGTTGATGTTATTCTTGCTTTGTGATCATATTGTTTTCTGAAACTAATCTTTAAGAGTAACTAATGTTGCAGGAGTTATCTTAGATACCCTGTTTCTGACTCGAAATATTTTAGTGTTTATCTTCTGGTGTTTTCAATTAAGGAATTCTTAACTGCTTCTTAGTTGAAATTATCTTTCTCATTTTTCTTCTGTCCATCATTTAATATACTAAAAGATCCAGTGAGTATATTATCTCGCCCTGTGGAAGTCTTCCTTCACGTTTCTGGTTGTATTTCATTTTTTTTAACACAGACCCCATAGCCCATGGATGTGTAGATTGTCTCAACCAAATCAAAAATACTTTGACAACAAAACATACCCATTTATTTACCTAGCCTAATATCTAAAATTGAAAACATAGCTAAATCATATAGAGAGATCCCTCTTTGAAGTTGGAAGGGCTAGATCCCAGCTTCAAAAGTGGTTGGATAAAGTTACCTTTGTAGATTTCTTCTTTTTCAACCTCTAGGAAATTTACCAAGTGCTAACAGGGTATATTTGATTTTTTTGTTCTTTTTGATGATTTTGAAAAATAATAAAGGAATATTACGTTACAATGGAGGGATGAGTACTGCAAACATACAAGCTCAAGGCACAAGGACAAGACTAATGTTCTGGTGAAATTATACTCGGGAAAAATTCCCCAGCAGCCAAAGGTGTTAAAACGCAAAAGCAAACTGTTACAAGGCTGATGGGTAAGGTATGCGAATGCGGTTGATAGAACACACAATGGTAACGTCCTTCGATGTAAGTTGAACGAGACCAGAGAAGGGAAGCTCGGTGGTTTTTCATATTTAGAGAGTCTGAAAAAGCATAAAATGAAACTCTATTAGGGTACCTTTTTCGTCAATAGTCTAGTCGGTTCGAAAAAGGGATAAACTAGCACCGATTAGACGTCAATTCAAAGCCATTTTAGCGAGTGTGACAAGGACAAGATCACTCGGTGATTTTTTCACTTTTAAGGAATCTAAAAAAAGCTTAACTATGGACTCCGTCAGGAATATTCTTCTGGACCAATTTAACGAGTGTGAAAGAATAAGGTCACTTGACGATATTTTCAATTTTAGGGAGTCTAAAAAGAGCTTAACTATGGACTCCGGGGGGGTTTCTTTTTCATAAATTTAGTTCCTCAGGCCCGAAAAAGGAATAAAATTATACCTGAGAATACTCTTCTAAAGAATGGGAATTCGATAGAGTATACCTTTGTTCGTACAGTTGACCGTCCGGACCGAAAAAGGGGTAAACTACCGTCGGACAGACGTGACTTCAAATTTCAGTTTAACGAGCGTGAAAGGTCACAAGATCGCTCAGCAATCTTTTCATGTTTAGAGGGTTTGAAAAGGGCTTAAAAGGAAACCCGTTATGTTTTGGGAGTCTGGAGGGTAAGGCAAAGAGTGAAAAAGACCCATGCAAATGAGGCTCAAACTCGTATTCAGGAAATACTATACAGACTCCCGAGCCTACCATGTTGTTAAAAACGGCATGGACACCATAATGCAACCAGGACCTACCTAGGGCATCCATGTTGTGGTAAGCTCTACCACCAAGTTGCGACACTTCTAGAGCAGATATGATGGTTTTGTGTCACAACCGGGTGGGATCGATCCTATAGCATAATAAAAAGCCAACGAGATGCAAAAGTTGGGGCGATATCCTAACCTATATGCTCAAGTGGATTTTTGAAAAAAAATAAAAATTATGGACCGTCAATATATATATATATATATTGTTTTCGAAACTCAAAAAAAAAGGTGTCCCAATACCTGATCAAATCCCTCCCATATAACTCTTGGATCACTCTAAATGGTTTTTGGTATAAAGAAACTGATAAAGGGGCCCAAAAAAGTGACAAAAAGAGGCCAAAAAGTCTATAAATAGAAGCTGCCAGCTCATTATCACCATTGCTGATTTGGAAATTGACTCTGAAGCTAAAACACCCCCTTTGCCAAAGATTGTGATTCCGGGAGCTACAATGGACGAAACAAACTTCTGCTTGGACCAAGTAAGTACAAACTCCCTTATCTAGCTATTCAATACTTCCTTTGTAGCATTTAGTTGATTTTTTGGGGTGGGCATCGACCTCAAAAAGGTTGGCCCTAGGAAAACGCGGTCTGTCTAGGGACAGCCTGCGGGTACCCGCGTGAAAAGCAAATCTTGCACGCGGGTACTCGTGACTGTCACCTCTACAGGCCGCGTTCACTCCCCCCGCATGAAAAAAAACCAATGAAAGCATGTGTTGACCCTCCTTTACCTTGTTGTGTTGGCAGGATGTATGTTCAGTGGAGGGAAAGGGAGCACGAGGCCACCAATGAGTTAGTGGCTGCAGATCCGAATGTTGTGGCCGTGCTGACGCAGTGAGGGTTGGTAAAATTATTTTTATGTCCGTTCATGTGCGCACAACCAAGGCTACTGAATGCCTTGGTTGATTACTAGCACCCTGATGTAGAGGCATTCATGCTAGAGGGGATATCCTTGGTTCCCACCACCGAGGATATTTACTTTTTGACTGGCCTCTCAAGGAGATGGGAACCAGTCAACTTTCATACATTTCCTGCGGGGCCGAGCAAAGTCTCGGAGCTGATCAATGAGTACTGTGAGGCTGGGAACGATCATAGAGGTTCATCGATACATGTTAGTAGGATTACCAGCCTCGCCCTATAGACTATTTTATTTCTCATTGGGCGGATTATCGACTCAACATTCGTGCACCAGGCTTCGCGCGCACAGATGAACTATGCGATCCAGTGCATGAATGCACAAATTTTTGATTGGAGTACCACACTATTGGCGTGCATGAAGATTCAACTGACAGCTTGTCGACAACGGACACACAGGAACTTCGGGTTTGGGACCATCCTATGTTCATTCTTCTTCGAGAGAGTTCCGTGTTTCAGTCCTCGGCTGACAGTACGAGGACATCTGGCCACTTTCCCCGCAGTATGCAGATGGGCAGTGTTACTGCCGCAACAGGGTGGTGGAAGGACCGTGGAGGCCTTCAACGAAGACTTTTTTGCTTGGCTGTCATGACAGATCCCAGCTATTGAGGACTACCCATATGCGGGGATCGACTTCTCCAGATATCCAAAGATACCAGTGCTTCCTAGTGAGGAGCGAGGGGAGATGGGTAAGTCTCCACCTGTATAGTTTTTTTGTTTGCATATGTAATTTTTAGGTTTTTTTTTTTTTTTTTTGATATATTTATCATGTTTTTGTATACCATATTTTTTGATGGGTGAACGTTTATTGCATGCAAATGTGGGACCTGTGCGACCTGCCGACTATGCACGGAACAGGCGTTGCCCACAGCCAGAAGCCGCAACTGCTGCCACTGGAGGAGCAACAATAGTAGGGAACCTCCCAGTAGGAGAGGCCGAGAGGGTCCTGAGGCGAATTGAGCGGAACTTTACTGCGCTCACTCACACAGTTCCCATGGCAGAGATAGAGGACCTGCCGCCATCCATGCAGACTCATGTTGTGGGGGCACCTCGGACATGGGTCCAATTGTTTAGGCGTTTAGCCTAAGCTATTCATGATTATAACAGGGCCCATAGGCCCTAAGCAGACTTTAGACTTTTATGTGCCACGAGCACTGATATGTATATATTCTTTGAGGGAATAAGCCCAGTGACTCGTTACTGTTCCCACTTTTGAGGCGTTTGCACCCATCTATGTACTCTGAGGATTTTATGATGTTTATATATGGTTTTTTTTTATCTCTTTTTGTGTCTTATGGATTATGTGTGCAAAAATGTATTTACATGTTTATGTCCATGATTTTTTTATATGTGGGAAAGATGCCAATCTAAAATGTGATTAGCTAGAGTATCTGTGATTTGGTTTAATCTCCTAGGAACATGAAATATGTAATATAATCAAAGTTGCGTTCTAAGATACGTACCCTAAGGAATCGTCGGTGTGAAGTTGGATCATGAACTCGGTATATTCTGTTTAGTTGCGACACAACCAGTTGAGCGTCTAGATAGACCTGGAGATGAGAGATACCCAACGACAATGTGTCACAAAGCAACTCAATAACTGCACTATACTCGACAACATTATTTTTGGTGTCACCTAAGCATATACCTCCGGAAGATAACAACTAACCCTGTGGTGTAAATATTACCCAAGCTGCGGAGGCAAGCCTCCACATGTGTCGACTAGCACCGTCCGCATACCCAACGAACACCTCGGACTCACTTGACATCTGCCATATTGACGAAAGATAACATCAATGACACGTCCATAACACTTTTTTTTTAAAAGAAACGTAAAAAAGTAATAGTACAAAGACTATACATATGTTACAAAAAGTTACCCACAGTGACCTTTCTATGAGTAATACTTCTTGAGGTAGAGCCCATTTCTAGGCTCCGCCAAAGCATTCCCTTCAAAATCAACCGAACGATAAGCGCCCTTTTTTAAAACCTCTTTGATAATGAAGGATACGAACCACATGGGTTTAAACTTTCCTGTTGTTGATACGATGAAACCTAACATACGTCCTGACGTGACACAAAATATGCACTTGTTGGGATTCAAGTGAATCCTGAAGTAGCGATAGCGTTCAAAGATTAGTTTGAGGTGCATAGGATGATCCTTTTGCTTGCGAGAGCGTGATTCTAAATCATCTAGATAGGCCTCGACTATATGTTTGAGGTCGTGAAATGAAAAAGACCTGGTCCGCTGGAAAGTGGCTCCAACATTCTTGAGGCCAAAAGGCATCTTACGATAGGCGAATGTACCCCACGGACAAATGAATGTCGTTTTGTGTTGGTCCTCAGGTTTGATTTGAATTTGATTATAGCCTGAAAAACCATCCATGAACGAAAAGGCTTCACAACTGGCACATTCATCAATGATCTGGTCGATGAATGGGGTTGGATAATTATCTTTTGGACATGCCTTGTTCAAATCATGGAAATTGGTACATACACGAATCGTGCCTTGTTTTTTATCGATCGGCATGGGGTTTGACACCCATTGAGTCAAATGGATAGGGTAAATGAACCCTGCCTTGAGCAATTTCTCTACCTCAATCTTGATGGATGCTGCTTTCTTAGGATTGACTGGACGAATTTTTTGTCACACAGGCTTAGCATTAGGATACGTTGTGATTTCATGTTCAACTAGTTTCAGATCGATACCTGGTATTTCCTCATAAGACCAGGAAAAAACGTCGCAGAATTCTTTGAAAATATCTGTATAGATTTGAATCTCTTTGGGGGAGAAATCCGCTCCGACGAAGACATTCTCCACGACGCCAGGGTTTCAGGAGATGTTAATAGGTATGGTTTCAGCGATAGTCACCATATTTCCCTCAGCATAAATTTCCTGTGTAGCTAAGAGGTTAATAGGACATGGCTGATCTCCCATCATAGTGATAGTGAATTCTCCTGCCTCAATTCGGTATAACTCTGGGAGGAAATATGATCTGTGATGAAGATCGTCCCAAGGTTTGTCTAGACTAGTCATTGCTTTGATTACTGCTTCGTCATAAGGCAAGACTAAGTCTAACAAATCGGTGGTAGCAAGAGAACCCTGAGCCCAAATAGGCTCTGGAAGTGGATCCAACTCTTGTGCGGGAGTCAGATCGAGGTTAGCTGAAGCTTGCTGGACTAAAGAGTACGCTACTTCAGCAGCCGACAAGGGCATGGACATGCCGGAGTGCCCTGTCTCATCCATCGTGGCTGATGGGGAAGGAAGAATCCATGGATCCTCAAAGTAAGTCATGCAGAACGACGAAACGTGAAAAATCTCAGCCTTGTGGTGAATAGATATAAACTTGACATCATCATGAGAAGGTGGGTAATCGAAGGTACCCATCAAGGATGGGCACAAACCAACTCTGACGTTAATGACATCGGGCTGAGGATTATCAATCATGGGAACCGTGGATGCCCCCAAAGCTAGGTCAGGCCTAGAGAAGGACAATTGATCAATGGTCACTATTCGACCCTTGTGTGGAAACAACAAGACTCGGAAAAATGTAGCAACCACAGCTTGCATAGCATAAGTCCAACTCCGACCTAACAAGAGGTTATAGTCGAGGGGAGCATCGACTACCTCTACTTCGACGTACATCGTCTTCCCTCCTAACTGCACAAGAAAAGAAGGAACGATGCCATGTGGTCGGAAAGAACGATCGTCGAACGCAGTTAGGAGAGTAGGTGACGAAGACAAAGCGGGCTGGCCAATGGCCTTCCAACATGCTAACGACATAACACATGTTGAGGCACCCTCTTCGACCACCGTGCGAAAGATATTGCGTGTAAAAGTTTTCGTGGGATGAGCCACTACTATCTGAAAAGCTGCATGGTAAGGCAGACGAGGTTTTAAATCGGTTGTATCTAGCACAATGGTACCCGGGTTACAGGTCTCAGTAGAGCCTAAAGCAGTTAACAAGTTTTTCCTCTGAGCAGGGCAGCTTTGGAGGACCTCCAAAGCTGACATCGCACAAGGGGTTTGTGATAAATCTTCCACCATAAAGTAATTCTGGGTGGTACTTGCGTTTGGGTTGTGAGAAGCTTTCTTAAATGCACCCTTTGGAATGCGTGTCATTGTTTCACCCAATGTCTTCTCGATCTGTAGAGGAAAAGATGGGATCTCAGCTTCTTGGCCCTTCTCAGAGGCGCTTGGTTTACTATATTCATGCGCTCTAGTCATTATTAAAGCATCACCCCTAACCATATATACGTTCGTGGATGAGGGATTGTTTGGAGGAGGGCAGGTTTCTTGGCTACCCCCTTCGGCACTTGTAGAGGCTTGAGTTAAATTCTGCCCATGCTGAAAGGGATTAGTCAACACGGCTTGTTGTTGCTGTGTGACAAACTTCTGGGCCTCTGCAAGTCGAGGACATAGATGGGTCGGGTGGTCTTCTACACATAAATTACACGGATACCTCGCCTTCCGTTTTTCCGTGGTGCCCTCGCTAGCATTATCGGTGGGTTTTTTATCCCCCTTACCCTTTGTCCGTTGTTTTTTCTTTCCTTCAGGCTATTGGGTGGCCTTTGGGTTAGTCATCTGCACGGAGTGTACTTCCAACGTTTGGGTAGGAGGATCAGCCAAAGCAGTAGTCTAGCTGGCCGTTGAGTGTTGTATAGATAACTGTTGCAATTGCTTTGTCAATTGCTCAGCGGGCTTGGTTTGTGCTGAGCCAAGAATACCATCGGCATGTGGTCCAGCTCTCTGTCTAGTTTTATCCAGTATCGATCGTGGGGCATCCAGAAGGATGTTGTATAATAAACCAAACTGAGAATAGATAAGCTCAAACTATTGAGCCCTCATGATGGCATCTTCTTCGGAGAAAACTCCTGAAGTCACGATGTCTTTGGATAATTGTGGGAGTAAAGACTTAAGGAACCACTCAAGAAGGAATGTTGGTGGGACTGGTACTTTGATTAGACTCTTCCGGCGTCTCCAATCTTGGATATGATCTGAGATATGGTCCGTTGTTGTCTGTTCAAAATTGGAAAGCAGCTCTGTGCTGGCATCGTATATCAAAGGTAACTGGAAATGGTTAAGGAAGGCCATCGCCAGTTCCCCAAAAGAAGAGTATCTTGAGCGATCGAGCTCGATGTACCATTTCGCAGCACTCCCGATAAGAGTGCATTGAAACAATCGCAACTAGACGGAGTCATCTTTCAATGAGTTAGATGAACACCAAAGATGGAAAGTAGTCACGTGATCACTTGGATCTTCGCTAGGCTTGGCCTCGAACTTTGGAATGTCCTAAGGCAACTTTGTTGGCATAGGAGGCCAACGTGGATCGTGACAAATAGGATCATTTAACAACCTTGTCAAATCTGGCAAGTGTAATGTCGCCAGGAATGGTAGTTTGGGTTGTTGCTGATAGCCTGGGAAAAAAGGTCCTTGAGTTTGACTGGCACCAGGTTGCCAGGAAAAGTTTGGCTGCTGGCCCAGATTCTGGTAGAAACCATGGCCCTGACCAGCGTAAGGATCTTGCATCTGTGGAGACATCATTGGTTGATTCCCCATAAAGGACATAGGATGTTGGGCATTCATCGTGTGTGACAGACTTTGGGAAGGATTACCCCATGCCGGTCTTGATGGGAGAGGCATAGAAGTCTGTCCAGGGTTCCATTGACTGTGGAAAGAATTACCCCAGAACAACATTCCAGAGGAAGGAACGGATCCTTGACCTGAGTTCAAAAGTCCTGCTATATGTGCCCCCGGCGCAGGAATAGTACCCTGCACCGGAGTAGACTGTCCAAAAATGGGATTGCCCCCAGATGGGAAAGCAGTGGATGTGAAAGTGTTGTTACCAAATGTCCCGTTCCAAAAAAACGGTGATGAACCTACCGGCATAGTGTGCGCAGGTGTTCCTTGAATCCCGGCTCCAAATGAACTCGTGTGTGTAGGTTGCCCGGTGGACTGCTGATGCAGACCTCCAAGCGAAGGGGACGAAGGAGAGATATGACCTCCAGCGTAAGGAAAGGCGTTAAAAGGGACAAGAATGCCCCCAAGTTGACCTTGCAAAGGAGCGGTAGAGGTCCCTGCCCCCAGACCCAAAGTCTGTAAAGTGGAGTGAGTGAATGCAGGACTTGTGCCTGAACTAGGCATACCGTATGAGAACGGAGAGCCTTTCACACTAGGTGTGAAGGGATTTGTGGCCGTCGTGATAGATGGGGTCGGTCCACTGTGCAACGTAGTTGCGGCCGAGACCATGGTGGCCCGGGCCAACGACAACAAGTTAGGAGATGCTTCTCCTGTGGTAGCAACGGTGGTGGGAATGGAAGAATTCCCAGAGGAAGTAACAATGTTTGTTTCCATAGATGTATGAGGCACTAACAGGTGTTCATAAAACTGGATTGGTACACTGACCGATGGCCAAGTATCAGTGGTTGGGGTTTCAACCGAACCAAGATTGGTGGTTGATTCCTCTGGGAGTTGTTCGGGCACAATGGTTTGTAACCCGGTTGCTTCGAAAGACCCTTGTTGGTCTAGCTTCCTCCTCAATGGTGGTGGGGGTGGCTCCAGTATAACCAGCGACAGGCCCAGAAGCCTTCATGACTGGTGGAGCTTGGGATTCTCCACTATGTGAGAAGATCCAATACATGCTAAGGTATTCTACACGTTCAAACAGTAACACTCACTAAAAAAGAATCCTCTAAAAGATAAGACAAGCAATCCCTAACTATTTTGAAGAACAGTTACAACAACCAACACTAGAGCAACTTACCGGTGCAAGTGCAACTCAAAAACGGAAGCACCCTCCAGGTATTCTCTGCAAAGCGTGGCCCGATGTCTGTCCTAGGTACCGTGATATACCCCCGCAGTCACCTGTGTATGTCCCTAAACAAGATTGGCAACTATTTTTCTAGCACGCGAATAGTCACCAGGCGGGTACAGTCGATAGTCGGGTAGACCACAATGAGTAGGGTATCAAGCCCGAAACCTATCGAGGGTATCGAGAGAAAATGGTCCGGAAGACAACTGAGGACCTCGAACAGATTTGAGACCCATGAAGCCCTGTGGAAAATGCAAACGACGGAATCCAAAAACAAATCCTCGATATGTGTTCTCCACTACACTTGGTCCGACTTTGGAGGGGTTATCTCCACTACCTTTCCTCACGCAACCTCGTGTTTATCCCCTGTGTTAGAGGGGGGTCCCGGATAACTTCCACAAAATTGGACTTCTACACTCCCTATCACAGACTCCAATGTTTGGTTTTGAGTGGCCTTGGAGAGTTTCCTCTCCAACCTAATCCAAGGCCCTAGTCCTKAACTAGTGTATGAACCCTACAAACAAAAAGTCTAATAGATTTTAAATTAGCGTTGCTTTTATGAGATTTTTTACGTCACGGGGTATGAAGGTGAAACTGATGATGTGTAAAGACTCAAATCAAAAACAAATGAAAAAAGCTGGAAACAAAATGTTTTTACTAAATGCAAAAATCAACAACTTTTCACACAAGAAAGACTTCTTTTCTTTTCAATTTTTCTAAGATCTCATGCAGCAAACATAAAGGAATTTCACTTGACTACGAGCTACTTATGCTCTAAATGCACTGCAAAAACTTATGAACAAAAGACTTCTTCCTAGCTATTGATGCAGAAACACAATCTTCCAACAAAGAAGAAAATGAAAAAGAAATATATTTTTTTTTATTTAAGTGCTAAATGAAGCAACAAAGGGAAAATACCGACAAGCACAAAACCAAGAAAAAAAATAATTCTGGCTTAAAGTGCAGATCGCAAAGAATCAGAGAAAAGACACACAATGGCAATCAAGAAAGCACCAACTCTTCCACTTGTCTAAAAACCATAAAACAATTATTTTTATTTTATTTTTATCTTTTCTATCAACTATCAACTAAGAAAAAAAAGGGCTAAGGGTAAGAGGCCCTAACCTACTAACTGTTCAAACCTGGGCTCAAACACCTGAGATTAACACTTCTCACCACAGGAGGGGATGATTTCCCCACCCTGATTGAAAAGCAACCTATCAAGCACGCCTCTGTCACTGAAACAGCACGCGTGCAAACACGTGCTAAGCTACAACAGAGCGCGTGTACCCGCGGGCTGCACTTGCACAGGCCGCATGTATGTATTAACCACAAGACAAAAATAAACACAGTCAACCCAGACCAGGAAGAGGCCTCTGGTATTGATAACCAGGGTCTCTTGAAGGCTTGGATGCTTCTTCTTAACAGAAAAGAAAAATAATTGCAAGGAATAACAAAACGCAATAAAGCAAACTAAGACAAGATTGTCAACCAGCAAGACTCAGACAGGATCCAGAAAGCACCCTGAGAATGTATAATTCTAATAGGGAAGAGGGGGACTGCCTCTCAAGCTTTCTGACTCCTACACGCTACTGAAACCTCTACAGCAGGCGTTCAAACGCGAGATATAGAAGGTTAGGGCGCGGGCACATGCGTGTAGGCCTTTTGCAGGACACGTGTACCTCTGTGTGTCCCAAAAATTGTCTTCAAGCAACAGTCAGGGAAAACTGGTATAGAGAACCAAGCTCCCTACTAGCTCAGGCCTTACCGAAAAAGACAGGCAAAGAAACCGAAAATCTAATCTCTTAAACTAGCCAAAAACTCAACTAAATCCGGAAACCCTAAGAGTATCTTCCCCAGTGGAGTCGCCAATTCTGTTGTTGGGAAATAATACCCTACGGACTAGCAAACTAGGGTTAGGATTTCATGCAGATTTTGACCATAAAGAAATGATCTTTTAACCTACCACCCAAAACTTAAACCCATCTTTCACGATGCATACATGGAAAGGAACTACTAACCTTTTTACTGATGTTTGGTGTAGATCCTTCGTTGCGCTTTTGACTGCTTGCTTGCACGGCTCCTTCCAAAGTAATATTGCAATCAAAACAAACAACTACGCATGCTTGCTACTTTTCTACTTGAGGGTTAGAAATTAAGCATAAATTACACAAACCACATATAACTCATGCATTGGGATGGGAAAAGTATTCTTTTATTATCTTCAGAATGAATCAAATTACAATTAAAGTCGAGACCGGCCACCGCTCCTTGATCCTGATCCTGGGCTCCTCCTCTTCTTTTTTCCTCCAACTACTTTGCGTTAATTCTCCTTAGGCTTGAGGAAAAGCTAAAGGGTTGGGACAAATGAATTTTGCAAATGGGCAGAGTTTCTTCGCTATAATTTTCCTCTTCCAAATAGTACCCCTACCCCTTCTTTTATAGGCTAGAAGGAGCTAGGGTTTTGGACAAACTCTCGGCCATGCATGGCCGGGTGTTTCAGTTAACTGACCCATAGCTTTTTGTCCCGTCGGCAGCTTTCCTATTTTTGTGTTTTGTTAGGTAAACGCGGGCTGTAGTAGGCCTGCCATCATTCACAGGCGTGCAGTAGTGGGTTAGGGCGCATGTGCCTTTACCTAAGAGGATTTTCAAAGAGGTTGTTCAACAGATGTTTTGGCAATGAAGGGATATGAGTTGGCCTGATGCCAGGTAAGCATGTGTGGTGCAATTTAGGGTTATAACAAAGGTGTCAAGGTTGGATGCCACAACTTGCGAAGTGGCGAGTAGTGAGAGCAGCTAGTGCTTAGCCTAGCTGGTGGTCACGCGTGGAGGGTGCTGACAGAGGGGAGCTATACCCATTTTGTAATCTCGGATATCATGGGATTGAGAAGGAAGAGTCGGGAGTCACGACGCACGAACTCACGAGTTGCGAGTTGCGACAAGTGCCTCTAGAATTGGGCCTTGGTCATAGCGTTGTGGTCGTACGAAAGGGCAGATCTCGCGCCTAGTGCTATTTGCACAGGAGATATTCTGAAATGACCTGTGGATCGACTAAAATTTAGATTCCAGTAGGGAGTCGAAAGAGTCGATCCGGCTCAAGAAGATAAAGAATGATCCTGTGAGCGGATATCGGCCTGAGGGATGATGGGTCTACGTCAGTTTGGTATTAGAGCTTAGAAATATTTCTTTTCTTTCTGTAACAAGGAAAAGAAAGATTCACCATGCCGTCGAGAAGAAGAGAGAGGCAAATACCCGATCCGCCAAAGGAGAGGGAAATTCCAAGAAGAAGGGGTAGGCAGATGCCTGATCCAGCCATGAAAAGAGATATGTGTGACCTACGTGCTAGACTCGAGGACATGGAGATAGCACAGAGGTGCACAATCGATGTTGGAGATGTCAGTGAATCTGAAAGTGAAGATGAAGCTGGACATGAAGGAGAAGAAGTTGCAGTAGAGGATAGAGCAAATGAACGCCTGATTAGGGTTGTTGCAAGGATGGGTGCTAGAGAAAAAATGGATATTCCAGTATATGAAGGAAACCTGGATGCTGAAGAGCTTCTAGACTGGATTAGAGCTCTGGACACATATTTTGACTATGAAGATGTTGAGGAAGACAAAAAGGTCAAACATGTTGTCAAAAGACTTAAAGGACATGCAACATTGTGGTGGGATGAACTACAAGCTGACAGACGCTGCAAAGGCAAGCAAAAAATCAAGAGTTGGGATAGGATGATCGCAAAGATGAAGGCAAAATTCATTCCCAGGGATTACCAGATTACTCTATTTTGGAGAATGCAGAATTTGAGATAGAAGATGATGTCAGTGAAGGAGTACACTGAAGAATTCTATAGGCTGAACATCAGGGCAAGTAATCGGGAAAGTGATGATGAAAAAGTTGCTAGGTACATGAATGGTCTGAGATACGACATTCAATATGAGATGAGCATGATGACCATATGAATGGTGGAAGATTCTTATCAGATGGCTCTGAAGGCTGAAGAGAAGCTGAGCCGAACGAAAAGTCAAAAAGGCCGAGGCAGAAGTCAGCCCAGAGGCAAATCAGTTGTCGAGGATAGAAATTAGAAACCAAAAGAAGACTGGAAGAAACCTCAGACTCAAACTGAGAGAGGTGGAAGCTCATAGAGAGGGCAGCATACCGAACAGAGAGGTCAATATGTTGATGGAAACAGTTTTCCTCGTACCAGAGGTAGAGGAAGAGGAAGAGGTGGAGTAGTGAAATGTTTCACATGTGGAAAGGTCGGACATAAATCTTATGAGTATCCAGATAAAAAGAAAGAAGGTGGTGAAACTCACATCGCCGAAGCACAGAGGCAAAATGTTGAGGCAGAAGATGCTGAAGGTGGAAGATCACTGATGATGTGAAAAGTTATCTTAACACCAAAGAAGGAGGTGGAGAGTTCGGTGCAAAGGAACAGTCTTTTTCATACTACTTGCAAAACCAAGGACAGGGTATGCAAGGTCATCGTGGACAGTGGTAGCACAGACAATCTCATTTCTATAGATATGGTAGAAAAGATGGAGTTGGAGACGATTGAACATCCGAGCCCATACAGAGTCTCGTGGCTACAAAAAGGACATCAAGTAAATGTCACTAAACAATGTTTAGTTGAATTTAAAATAGGAGGGTATAAAGATGAAATACTCCGTGATGTTATTCTCATGGATGTTTTTCATCTATTGCTGGGTAGACCATGGCAATATGACAAAAATGTGATTCATGATGGGAGGAAGAACACATACACCTTAGAGAAGAATGGGATAACTCACATGTTGCTTCCAATCAAAGATAAGGAGGTGAAACCTGAAGTAAGCAATGTTGTACTTCTCATGAGTGGGAAGGAACTTCTTACAGAGGTTAAGAAGAAGGAGGAACCACAATTCATTGTGGTCAGGAAGTCTAAAATTGTTTTAACTAGTACAAGGGTAGATGATTTACTGGAAGAGGTTCAGAAACTGTTGGAAAAATTTGATGACATAGTAGTGGATGAACTACCTCGTTCATTTCCACCGATTAGAAGTGTGAGTCATCATATTGATCTCATACCTGGAGCTAGTTTACCAAAAAAAGTAGCATGCAGATTGACGCTGCAGGAGAATGAAGAAGTCAAGAGATAGGTCCAAGACTTAATGGACAAGGGGTTGGTTAGAGAAAGCTTGAGTCCATGTGTTGTTCCGACAGTGCTCAGTCCGAAGAAAGACAGAGGTTGGAGGATGTGTACTGACTTGAGAGAAATCAACAAGATAACCATTAGGTATAGATTCCCATTGCCAAGAATGGATGATTTGATGGATTGCTTAAGTGGAGCCAAATTTTTTTCGAAGATTGATTTGAAAAGTGGATATCACTAGATTCGTATGAGAGAAGGTGATGAATGGAAGACAACCTTCAAGACTAATGAAGGGTTGTATGAATGGATTGTCATGCTGTTTTGTTTAACAAACGCGTCGAGAACTTTCATGAGGTTGATGAACGAAGTCCTGAAGGAGTTCATCGGAAAATTTGTCATAGTATACCTTGATGACATACTAATTTTTAGTAAAATAGAGGCAGAGCATCTGAAACATTTGGCTACAATGATGAAGAGGCTACAGTAAGAGAAGTTGTTGATAAACATGAAGAAATCATCATTCATGAAGACAGAGCTCATTTATTTGGGGTTTGTTATTTCTGTAGATAAGTTGAGGATGGATCCAGATAAAGTGGAGGTAATTAAGAATTGGCCATCGCCAAAGAATATCTTTGGAGTTCGAAGTTTTCATGGATTGGCTAGTTTCTACCGGAAGTTCATTAGGAATTTCAGTGGAATTAGTGCACCGATGATGGACATAGTGAAGAAGAGACACAAGTCTTTTCACTGGATAGAAGAGGCTGAGAAAAGTTTTAATTTGCTAAAAAGGAAAATCACAAAACAACCAATTTTGGTGTTTCCGGATTTTAAAAAGACATTTCAAGTAAAATGTGATGCAAGTGGATTTGCAATAGGGGCAGTCTTGAGCCAAGAAGACAGGCCAATAGCATACTTCAGCGAGAAGCTGAATGAAGCGAAATTGAAATACTCCATGTATGACAAGGAGTTCTATGCTATTATCCAGGCATTGAAGAAATGGAGGCATTACTTAATCCCTAAGGAGTTTGTCTTATACAGTGACAATCATGCTTTGCAATTTGTGACTCAACAGGAGAAGTTGAGTCAAAGACATGTTAAATGGGTTGAATACATGTAGAACTTTACTTTTGTAACTAAGCATATTTCTGGAACTGCTAATGAAGTTGTTGATGCTTTGAGCAGAAAATGTTTGTTGTTGCAGGAGTTCAGAGTCAAAACACTGGGTTTTGATGATATCAGGGACATGTACAGAGATGATCTAGATTTTAAGGAGGTGTATGAAGCAACTGAAAATCCAATTCTTAGGGACAGAAGCCAGTGGACAGAATACATGATCCAGGAAGAATTATTGTTTAAGGGTAATCAACTTTGTATCCCAAAATGCTCCATGAGGGAGAATTTGCTAAAGGAGAAACACAATGGAGGATTGGCTGGACATTTCGGTCATGACAAGACATTCTCAAAGTTAAATGAGTCATATTTTTGGCCAGGAATGAGAGCAGACATCAAAATATTCATGGACATATGTAGAATTTGTCAGCATTCAAAAGGGAAGAGGTAGAATGCAGGCTTATATCAACCGTTACCCATACCTGAGAGGCCATGGGATGAATTCAACATGGACTTCATATTGGGGCTGCCGAGAACACAAAGAGGGTTTGAATCGATCTTTGTAGTGGTAGATAGATTTTCTAAGATGGCACACTTCATACTGTGTCAGAAAACCAGTGACACAACTCACATTGCGAATCTGTTTTTCAAAGAAGTTATTCGACTTCACGACTTACCAAGGAGCATAGTTTCGGATCGAGACACCAAGTTTGTGGGACACTTCTAGAGGACCTTATGGAAAAAGCTGGGAACAAACTTGTCATTCATTTCATCTTATCATCCTCAGATGGATGGACAGATAGAAGTTGTGAACAGAAGTTTGGGAGACTTGCTGAGGAGCTTGGTGACAGAACACCACAGTCAGTGGGACAATATTCTGCCACAGGCGGAATTTGCTTATAATGAGTCAATCAACAGAAGCACAGGGCAGAGTCCATTCCAAATTTTTTATGGGATGCAACCAAGAGGAGTTTCTGAACTAAGGGATTCAGAATGAGATGAGATAAGAAGTGCTAGTGCAGAAGATTTTTCCGAAGCAATGAAGGAACTTCACAGCCATGTGAAGGAGCGATTGAAAAACTCGAGCCAAGAGTATAAGCGCAGAGAAGATCAACACATGAGGCAAATTCAATTTGAGGTTGGTGATTTGATTCTTTCACATCTGAGAAAGGAAAGGTTCCTGAAGGGGACATATAACAAACTGAAGATGAATAAGATCGAACCATGTAAGGTCTTGAAGAAATTTGGGGCAAATGCTTATGAGATTGAATTACCCGATGGGATCGAAATTTCTCCGATATTCAACATCTCATATTTGTACCCTTACAAAGATGAGGAAGCAGAAGCAAGTAGTGAACAACCAGAGGTTCAGTTGACAAAACATATGCCAGTTGTAGAGAAACCACAGATGGAAAGCATATTGGACAAAAGAGTTAGCAAGAGGACCAGGAGAAAGGAATATTTTGAATACTTGGTCAAGTGGAAGGGACATCCAGTTGAATATGCCAGCTGGGAGAATGAAGCAGAAATCCAGAAGCATGGACAGACCATGCGAGAGCTCATGGACAGGAGCCCATGAAAATTTTCAAGCAAGGGAGTATGATGCAGGAGCATCACCAACATCAAGCGAGCGGAGGACAAATGCCAACGCATTTTGGCACATGATGAATTGTTTGAAATGTTTTGAATTTTGATACGCCAGACTTAAATGTAATAGTTAAGAAAGAGTGTACTTGTAGATTGTAATCATACCTTGAGCGTCCCGCTCTCATCTGAAGGACTAAGAGGCATTTATGCTAGTAAATGTAATTAGGTAGCTTTGAATTCTTAGATTAGACAGTTTTAGGAGCCAGAGGGAAAATGGATATAGACACCCTCACTTGTATCATTGTAACATTAGCAGCATAATCAATCGAAGAGAGCATAGGAGAGCAGAAGCAGAGAGCTATGTAGAGTAAAAACCCATGTACAGAAGTTCTAAGATTAATATATGAATGTTTGATCCAGACTCATGGTGTTCAAATACTTTCTGTGTATGCATGATTGAATGTTATGCTCACGATTGTTTTACTCTTTCTGATATACATTTTCTTTTATGCCATGTATGTATGATTTTGTGTTAAGAATTTGAATTCTGAGGGAGTAAAGAATGAGTTTCAATTGTTTCTCTGTCTGAGCAAGAGTTTTCCTGCAAGGAGTGCAGTGAAATTGTCCGCAAGGTGTGCGTTGAAAGAAGTCAAAGTTCGTCTCTGCAAGCTCAGGAGGGATAACATTGTTCTCATTCTCGCAGAAGTGAAAGTTAAGCACAGGAGCCATGAAAGGTGTGCGCAGGCTGAGTAGATTCTCAGAGGTTGCAACCTGAGGGAAGAATTGAAGGACTGTTGCAGCAAAAAGAGTGCACAGAGTCTAAGAATTCAAATACTTGGAGTGTATTTGAAGAAGTGCCGTAAGGAATGCGCGCAAGAATTTTCCCCAAAGAACTTGAGGATTTTCCAAATCAAGCTCAGGGGGGATAGGATCTTCGAAGCTGTCGAAGAAAATATCAAGAGGGCTAGTGCCTTGAAGTATTGTAAGAAGGCACAGTGATGTTGTTTTGTAGGTGGATAAGTTTCATGGAAAAACACTTTGTTCATTTCGCAGGAATCGTCAAGGAGAAATTGGATGGTCGGAATTCTCCATGGAGAATTCATGAAGTCTCGAGAGCCATCGGATCATGCAGAGGAGCAGGGGAGTTATGGTTTAAAACATTTGCATCAATATTCATGACGTTTCAAAAGGCGAAGTCGCGAAACCGCGAAAGAATCTAAGCCGTCTGTTAGAAGGAGGACACGTGTCGCGAGATCACCCATATCAGAGATTCAGACATCGGAGGTCAGAAAGGGAAGTCCTTCGACTTCACGAGTGGTGAAGTCGTGAGAGAATCGCAGCCGTCTATCGAAGGAGGACATGTGGTAGAGATCAAGGGATTTTGCGAACTCGAAGTTTCACAAAGTGAGAGCCCAAAGATTTGGTGCTCCAAGTCGCGAGTGGAAAAATTGTGAGGAGCTAGGACAACCGTAGGATCTGAGCCAACAGGGGCTGTTGGATCACTCACGTAATCTCATTTTGGGGTTTCGTGGGTTGAAGAACCGAAATCTTAGGATCAGGATTCGTGAAGTCGTGAAGTCCGAAACTCCAAAAAAAAAAAAAAGGCGGGAAGTTCCGTTGTGGGACCCACGTTGACGACGTGTCGAAATTTTGGCATTTCGGCATATCGACGGATAAGAAGTAGAGACTTATGTCCTGAAAGTCCTGAAGTCTCGAGTTGCGATAAGGAGTAGTGAGGAGTTCAGGATCTTGACACTTCGGGTGTCGGGATACAAAGGAGGTAGCGCTTCGGGAAGCGAAGTCGCGAAGTGCCGAAGCTGGGCATGAGGGACACGTGGCAGAACCACAAGGTGGGGCCAGCATGATTGGCAGGTGAACACGCGTCACCTGGAGGAAGGATTCAATACTCCATTGACTTCTCACGTCTCAGGGATTCGTGAGATAAAATCACGAGAGCTCAGCATTGAAACTTGCGAAGTCGCAAGTAGTGAGAATGCGAGGAGAAAAGTCAACATCGCTTCTCAGGGTTTCATGAAAGAAAGGTGCCAAGGTTGGAAGCCACAACTTGTGAAGTGGCGAGTAGCGAGAGGAGCTAGTGCTTAGCCTAGCCGGTGGTCACATTTGGAGGGCGCTGACAGAGGGGAGATATACCCATTTCGTAATCTCGGATATCATGGGATTGAGAAGGAAGAGTCGGGAATCATGACACACGAACTCGTGATTTGCGAGTTGCGACAAGCGCCTTTAGAATTGGGCCTTGGGCATAGCGCTGTGGTCACACGAAAGGGCAGAGCTCATGCCTAGTGTTTTTTTCACAAGAGAGCTTCCGAAAGGACTTGTGGATCGACTAAAATTTAGATTCCAGCAGGGAGTCGAAAGAGCCAATCCGGCTCAAGAAGATAAAGAACGATCCTGTGAGTGGATCTTGGCCCGAGGGCCGATAGGTCTACGTCACTATTATATAAAGGTTATATGGATATGAAGTCTTCTATAATTGAATATTTTTGGGCATATAGACTATTTTTTGGAAGCCAACAAGCAATTTGTAAAGGAAGTAACAATTTAAATTGTGATTTTGAAAAACTGAATATTTGTTGAACTTTGAAGGTCTAAACAAAGATATGTTTGATTGCATGTTTTGATTTATTTTCATTTTGAACAATATCCATATTATTTCCCTGTCATTCTACCACTTTTCGCTCATTACATTCCCCTCATAATCCCAATTTATTTTTTGACATCCATGTTCTGTGAAATAAACTAAAAATAAGGTCTGTGTAATAGCGACAAAAGGATAACACAATAATGGTTGGCAACTGATATTTTGGTATTTTATTACAGAGTTAAATTTTTTAATTAATTGTTGAACAATATTTGTGAATTAATCCCCTATCATTATATCATTTTTCGCTCATTACACTTCCTCCATATGTCCCATAAACCCTATCACCCCATGTTCACTTGGTGATTGTTAAATGGTTTTTTATGGATAGATTTGCATGTATCTTGTGTCAATTTCTGAGCCAATTTTTTATTCATACAAGAAGAAATTCATGTATGGTTTATTAAGGACTTAGTTACTAACGAACTACTGCTACATGATGAGTTTATTCAATAGGGTCAGTCATGGCAGAAATAACAGAGGCAAGGGAAATTTGAACCGAGGTTCTAGAAGGCCTAGATTTTCCATTCATTTTGATGTTGATCCCCAAGAACTGAACCAGTTGTTCCAAGTTGGGTTCTTTAACTGGATTGGTTAGGGAATAGTACAACCTGGACCAAAGAGACCCCCTTTCCAGCCTCAAAAAATCCCTGGCATTCTGGTTCCTCCTCATGTGTCCTTGCAAACAGAAGTCCCTGCAAATGATGGATCGCAAGAGATTGTCAACCCAACTATCTCTCACCATCATGGCTGGCCCAATATGTCATTGCCTCTCCCACCACCTGTCAATCCTAATGTCTAGATTTCCCGTGCTGATTCACCTATCCAATCTTCACATGTTAGTAAAAGACTAAAAATCGATATTCCCCCTATGCTAGATAAAGGCAAAGAAACAACCTCCCCTTCTTGTCCCTCAGATGATTCCTCAAAATACGTGTCTTCTCACATGCATTTGAAGGATGATTTTTCCGATGTAATCAATGAAATACAACCTCAAGGTTCTAATCAACCACGGGCTACTTCTGGGAAATCAAAGGGGGGCATCAGTGATAAAAGAAAAATTGCCTCTTAGAGTGGCAAGTATGGCTTTTAGTTTATGTGTTTTTATGATTTGAGGTGATGAAGACATTGTTAATGGTTTTCAGAAAGTTTGGGCAACAAGCTTTGTTTTGGATAATGTGGATAATGTGGATATTTATATATTTTTGGATATGATTTAAATTATTTATGATATTTAAATATTCAGTTTGAAGGTATATAAGGGAGTTAAAAGGGTGGCATGTGTTAAATGATTATCCATTTGTGTTATATTTTATGATTTGAAAAGAAGAAAATATGGGAGTCACAAGGGGTCCCACCTACCTAGTTATTATTAATTAAAGACCCTTAAATATTATTATTATTATTATTATTTATTTATTTCTCCTAAACTAAATTAGTTAAGTCAAACTAACTTAACTAAAGAAAGTAGTTGAACTACTTCAACTTATTTGGAAATAATAAAAGTTGAATGAGAAGAAGAAACAAGTGGAGAATAGAATGAGAAAGTGAGACTAAGGCTTGCTCTTTTGATTTCACGAGATAGTGTCAGTTTTCATTCATTCTTGAGTTTATTCAAAGCCTAATTCTCTTTTTGATAGCATGGTCTTATTGTAGACAACAAGGTTCAAAACTGAACCAAACCCTTCAGATGCTTGTTTTATAGGTGTTGATCCATCCTTGATAGTCTCTGTATTCTTGTTTGTTTGTGGATTAAGTTTCATAGCTGGTAAAGGATATTTTGTAGAGTCAAATTGGCAGCAGCCTGTGGAAAGATGATCCAAATTATAAATTTCAATTTTACTTTCTTGTCAGAGTCTTTTTGTATGGTGTTCATCGGGGATCTCTAAATCATACTTTGGTCCATGCCCTCCAAGGGGTTTTGTAAAGAGAAAAACACTTTTCATATCTTAGAATGAAATAAATCAGATTGTTATTCTATCTCATTTATGTGTATTTATGACTTGGTTACCTTTTGCTTTTTGATATCCATATTTAATTTCTGTAATCTGTGTATATTTCATAAACTTATATAAAATTTTATTTTATTTTGCAACATTCTTTTCATTAATAAATCAGCCTAAACCCTTGTAATTAATACTTGCAGATTGGGAAAATATTTTTGAGGCTATAAAACCTAGGGTCATATTCCTGACCATCTTGTCCTAGCCAGGCAAGATTCGAAAATGATTGAGTAAGGTAATTCATACATTTTCCTCAACAATCACCATATGTTCTATATATATGGAACACTCATCATTTTAATAATAACATCAATCTCACATACCATCCATGAAAGGATGTGTCCCTTGGATAATAAATAACTACTTATTTATTATATATATATTTATACCTTGTATTATTATATATATATATATATATATATATATATATATATATATATATATATATATATATATATGGAAGAATGTCTTCTCGATGTTTTCCAAACATAAAGACTCCCTATCAAGGAGGGAGAAATTCTTACTCATGCCAAATCTTGTCTCTGAAGTAAAAATCTCACCCTAGACTCATGTCACTTATCTGTCAGTCTTGGGAGATGTCACTGTCCCACTTGAACCGAGGGGAAACTCCTTCTGCATCTCTCCCTCTGACCCAATTGACTCTTTCTAAGATCAAGCTCACTCTGGGTCCACATGTGATAACATCTAGAATCTTGATTCTTTATCATTCCTTGTCAAATCACCATGACTAGGACAAAGACAACACTAGGTTCGTTCACCATGGGTACACCCTTGTGAGTGAATGTCAGCTCGATGGTAACTAACACATGAGAATCACCTCAAGCACTTCGAGTCCCTATTATTTGTTTTCATGATCAAGGAAGGATTTCCCCTGGGCCCATTTATCACATGTACACCTTTGTGATAAATGCATCCTATATCCTTTGGTTACAACCCAATATAGGAGAAGGTTCGCTCGATGCTTACTCGTGACATTGTAGAAAAAGATCTGTCACACATGGCACTCCAATGTGGAATTCTATAGGCTACTTCCTCTGGAAACACTAGGGTCAACTCCCCATAGTGTGTGACATCAAGGTCAACTTCCTTGATGTGTCTGTATGTGCTCTCCATAAGGGATGTGTCCTCATGTTCTCTCTACAAAGGACGTTGGGATATAATCTTGAACCCACTTATCCCTCTTGGATAAGTGTCCTCACAGATCAACTCAAATCAGCCACAAAGGCATATGACCTGGATAATGTCTCATGAGGCTGCAAAAATCAACACTCCCTCTCAGTGAGGGATTCATTCTTTGCCATGCCAAGTCTGTTACAAAAGTACTCAAACTTCATTTTGGTAAGGGGTTTGGTAAGAACATCAACAACCTACTCATATGTAGGAAGGTACTGGACCAATACTTCCTTCCTCTGCACCATGTCTCAGATGTAATGGTACTTGATCTCAATGTGTTTCGATTTGTCATGAAACATTGGATTATCTGACATCTTCACATAACTCTGGTTATCACAATGAATAATGGTGGAATCTAGCACATGTCCAAATAAATATGCAAGGATCTTGCAAAGCCACATTGCTTCGCAGACTGCCACACTCAATGCAATGTACTATTATTCTGTGGTGCTCAAAGCCACATAATTTTGTTTCCTGCTACACTAGGAAACCATGGCAGATCCCAAAGTGAAGGAAAACCTAGAGGTGCTCTTCTTGTCCACTCCACTCCCTACCCAATTAGAGTCGGTGTATCCCTGCAATCTCATGTCAATACTGGAAGTATATCTCATACCATGTCCAATTGTGCCTTGCAGGAATATCAACACATGCTTCACATGAATCTAGTGTGTTTGTCTTGACTAACTCATAAACTAGCCAAGTGCACTCACTACATAGAAAATATCGGGTCTGGTGTTAACCATACACATCAATGATCCAATCAGATTTTTGTATAGGGTCATATCAATCTCGTCGATATTGGAAGAATACACACTTAGTTTCTTCAGATTCGTCACCATTGGTGTATCCATGGGCTTACAGTTCAACATCCCAAACTTATTCAATATATCAATTGTGTACTTCCCCTGACTCAGGAATATCTCTTCAGTTCTCTGCCACACCTCTGGTCCCAAGAATTAGTGCATCATACCAAGGTCCTTCATCTCAAACTCAAAGTCCAATGCATACTTGCATTCAATAATAAACATCTCTGTACTAGTGAGGAATAAATCACCAATGTATAGGACCAAAATCAGGGACTCACCATTAACATTCTTGTAGTATAGGTTGGGGTCAAAAACACTTTTGTTGAAGCCCAAACTCAATAGGTTTCCATCAATCCTTTCATACGAAAATTGAGGTGCCTTCTTGAGTCCATACATGGCCTTCTTCAACCTAAACAAATGAGACTCCTTCTCATGTATCATGAAATCATCTGGTTGCTCGATGTATGCTTCTTCCTCAATATCTACATTGAGAAAGGATTTCTTCACATCCATCTAATGTAGTATCCAATCCATGGATGTTGCAAGGGAAATAATCGTCTGAATAGAAGTCTATCGAGTAACATGAGAAAATGTCTCCGCATAATCTATTCCCTCCACCTGAGAGAGTCCTCTAGCAACAAATATCGCTTTGTGCTTCTCGATTCTCTTTTCATATGTGTGTTTGATCTTACATATCCACTTACAGGTCACTACAGACTCACCCTCGGGTCTCGCAACAATATCCCACATATCATTCTTCATGATGGACTAATACTCCTCTATCATGTCATCTCTCCATACTGGCTGACTAGATGCCTCCTCATAACAGGAAGGCTCAGAATAAATTATTTGGATCATAACTGCAACATAGAATGAATATATCTGAGGTCTCTTTCTCTCTCGTAAGGTACTAGGAGGAGCTGCATGTCCTTCTACCTCCTGTAGTGTCTGATGATCCCATGCATATCTCTTCCGACCTACTGCAATATCTATGGGAAAATCAATTTTAGCTACAGGATCAATGGGATAAATTGGATCAATAATCTCAATTTTCTCCCTCTGAACTATTGGAGGGTGAGAGGGAGAAGGAACCATCTCTTCATGTCTCTCACCATAAATATCCATGTGATATCCTCTAGATCTCTTGAAGGATACCTCCTCCTCAAAGGTAACATCTTTTCTTACCTCAATCTATCTCTGACCAGGGATGTAGATACTTTATTCCTTCGAAGACTCGTTGTACCCCACAAATGTACCCTTTCTTATGGAAGGGTCTAGCTTGGTCCTTTTCTCCTTGGGTACATGAATGTATATTGGACACCCAAATATCATGAAGTGTCCAACCTAAAGCTTCACTCTAGTGAAGGCCTCCTCGGGAGTCATGTTCCTCAAAGTCTTATGAGGACTTATGTTCTGAACATACACTGCAGTCATGGATTCCTCTACCCACATAAACATAAGTAAATGCCGATCATGAATCATCGCCTTGACTTCCTCAACACTAGATATGTTATTCCTCTCTGTGACCCCATTCTGTTGAGGGTTGTAAGGAACAATGTACTCCCTCTTGATCCCTGCCTCAATGCATAAATAATTGAAATTGTGGGAGGAATATTCTCCTCCATTATCTGATCTCAACACTTTGATCTTCTTTCAATTTAGGTTTTTGACTTGTGCTATGTACTTCTGAATTCTGGCAAGGACTAAATCCTTGGTCTTCAAGAAGTCAATCTAAGTCTTCCAAGAGTGGTCATCAATGAAGATCACATAGTGTTAATCTCTAATATTGGCGCATTACCCCTTAATCGGGGCATATTATATTAGTAATGTTATTTTATTTATGTCGTCTTTAGGAAATTAGTTGTAATTATACCTCCTAGTCTCCTATATATACCAAGGAGACATTTTCATTTTGAATCATCTTGTACTTGAACATTTAAGTGTGGTAAAAGGAGGTTTCCCCCTTGAAGAGGCTTCTTATATGAAATTATCTCTTTTTCAAGGTGTTGATTACTTTTCTGAGGTTTTTCTATGCTATATTGATATTTGGTTCTTAACATATGATATCAAAGCTCAAGGTCTTGGGGTTTCGCTGCTAAATCTGAGACACCTTGGAATTTTCACTATAACTTTTTTTCTACAATGTTTCAGAAGGAACGACTTGGATGATAGTTAGTAGACAGATCAAGGTACGCTGGGTTCAAAATTAAGATCCTGAGGCCTTATACTTTCAGAGATACAACCTATACAAGATAGGGTTCTGGAATCATCCTTAACTGAGTCATTGTAGAATTTTTTCTATAAAAACTTTTCTGTAACATTTCAGACCCTGAACTCCAGAGGATATTTATGATGAGGACACAATGAAGGTGAATCAAGAATGGAGAAAATCCAACTTTGGTTTGAAGACCAACCACGTTCCTAAGATTGATATGAGGAAGTTTGATGGCAAGGACCCAATCAC
>JZKD02S2129960.1:324689-342482 GCA_000966675.3 Picea glauca
CATGATGTTATGACTTCAGATCCTTGGAGGGCGTGCTCATTTGTATTTGCAGGGCCTAGTTGGTGGACAGTTTTGGGAGAACAAGCCTAGCTTGGGATTCCATGGGGCTATAAGACCACAGGTTGGATGCCAAGGGCCCGCATGCCGATTGAGAAAGATCAGACTTGAAAGGCCTTGATGATGACTTGGATGACATAGCCCAACCCTCACTTGCCAAACGATTTTCATAGGAGGGGAAAAACGTCCTCTTTTTGAGCTTGACATCATGTTTGGGGGCCTAGGGAATGGTGGTCAGATGGTATGCATTGAAACTTGGAAGTTTTGAGGTTTTTGAGTCTTTGACCATGAAGGAAGACATTTGGATGCTTGACACATGGCTTTGGAAAGACTTACTACCCTCCTACATCACCAACGACCTTCTCCTAGTGTCATAATGTCCCCTAAAGGGGTGGCGTCCATGTACTTAGGGTTTTATTTGTGCAAAAAGTGAAAATTTAAATGAATTTTTTAATATACTTTGTTAAGGGGGAAAGATTAGGGTTTTTGACCCCTAATCTTGTGGTTTACCCCTTAATTTTTGGACAAGTCACCTTGGTGACATTTGTATAAGTAATACATCATAATATCACATTTTAACATAACTCTCCCTCACTGTGAGAAGTATTGGTATGAAATTTTCATTACACTTGGATGTATTTGTCTCTTGTACACTTGTTTATGGCTATCTCGATGAATGGTTGATGGAGGAGTGAGGCACTAGCCTTGGATGAATGCTTTCTAGCTTTTATGGTGGATTATCTTAGCATCTTTCTTGATTTTGTATGGTGTTTTACTCTTATGCTATCATTTTTTTCAAGTCAAGGATTGTTGTGATAGGATCTAGGTGGGAAGTATAAGGGCATACATCCCCACCATATTCTTCATCTTATTGGTTAAACAAGGGTTTGCTAAGAGAAGTATAAGGGCATACACCCTCTTAGCTTAACCCCTAGCTAGAGAAACTTGTCTTGGAAAGTAAAAGGTCTTACACCCCCAAGGAGGTATCTTATATAGCTTTTTCTTTTTTTGACTCCATTAACCCAATAGTAAAGGCACTAGTCATATATTTTTTCCATTGAAGATATAAAATCATTGCCTTGGGAAAAGTGGATTTTTATCTTTTGGAAGATCTCTTGCTTGAATTTAGTTTTCCTCATTGAGAGGAGTCTTACCCTACTAGGGCGTTCCCTCTCTCACACTACTTTACTTTCTATTACAAACCCTAACCTACACCCATTCGGGATGATCTAATCTAGATAAACTACTAACCATAACTCTTAAACTAACCCTAGAATAGCTCCTAAATTTTACTCATTTACTCTACTAATTAGGGTGCATCTTTTGGGATAATTGTTGGCATGTTTTGATGGTGTAATTTTCTGATAAAAGTGAATGAATTCTACAGCCATAAGGCTGCAATTATATATATAAAACACATGTTATAACAACTTGCTTTATTCAGCCTTAAAGAGCCATTTTTCAGTCATAATTGATTTCCATCCTCATTGATAATATTATTGATTTATCTCATGTTTTACATGTTGATTTGAATATATTAATTGCTGATATAAACTTTCATCTACTGCTGGAAATTAGGGACAAAAATATCAAATTTCTGATCCATACTAACATATATCATTGCAAGTTGGATTTTCTTGTGTCTCGGGTAGGTACAATCATCCAAAGAAGTAATATACATGTGGGGAAACAATCAATTGACTTACAAGGTATATCTTACCACATTACACTCCACTTATACTTGACCTCTAGGGGATCCACTTCCATCTCTCTCCATATCCATCTCAATCCCCCTAGGGTCACCAAGATCGCCTCCCTAGAGTGACCTAGTCACCCTTGAAGCACGAGACCTACATCGAGGTAGCATTGGGTGTAGGATTCCCAAGTTGTATCACTTTCTTTGTGTTTGGGTTGATCTTTTCCAAAACTACAACTTGCACTATAACATTTTGTCATCGTTTTCGGGGAATATTTTGAATCTTCTTCATACCCTAACAACACTTTGGTAAGCTATCCCAAATCCTTTCCCTTAGATTTCCTAGTGAATCCACCTAAGGGACCTTCCCTTTCCCTTTTACTTGATGAGCTCAACTTGAATCTTATCTGGAGAACACACCTTCCTAGAACCCACTTTTCCCTTATCCTTTTCCATCCTTTGGTGAGCCTTGAGCTCATATGGCGACTCCATTGAGGTATTACCCTAAGTAATGGAACCATGGCCTCACGAGACTTACCATGGGAATTCCATAAGGTTTATCCCTCCTTTGATGTTCAGGATATTCCTAGATATCAAAATCATTACTCCCCAGAGTAGAGGGAAAGTTGCCCCAAATTTGACGGTGATCCAACCCTAGTAGTCACCCATGTCGTGAATTATATGAAATATTCTTCGAGCTTAAATGTGCTACATGAATATGTGTTGTTGAAAATTTTCATGTCTTCACTAGAATAAAATCAAAAATATCATTTTGCACACTCATGTGATCCAAAGAGTATCCCTTCTTATACAAATCTAATTGAAGAATTTCTCAGGAAATATCGACTAGCTACTCAAAGTTTGAAAGATTATTTCCAAGAGATCAAACACACTCTTTTATGAGAAGGTTTTTCGATCGATGATGAGACCATTTATGAAGAAAAGATTGAAGAATATCCTAATAAAGAAGATCTATATGAGACATATGATGAAGATAAAGTATCTTCTCTTCCACTTGATGAGGACATCTAGACCTTTGCTCCTCCTACACATCAAGAAGAGAACATGATGAGTTATAATCATTTTGATAACTTTGATGATGCTTTGTTCCATGACTGTGGAAATGAAGAAAATTTCCAAAAGGATCTCGATGAAGTTTCTCTTGCAGAAGGCATGAACGAGACATTGTCCTCTACTGTCCCTTTCAAAGAAGATGAAGTTATTTAGTCTTGTGAACAAGTAATCAGCTTCTATGATGCAAATGAAATCATGGAACAACCCCCATATACACTTGATTATCACATTGATGATTTCATACAGATTGGGAGATGCAAATGGGATTTGGGTTGTTTCATTTTTTAAGGAGATCCTATCTATGAAATTTAAGGCACATCTCAGATAAAGGATATGAAAATCATTTATTTAAAGGATTTATTTTTACAGCCAGATGGTCCATATATGTGCCAACCCAATGATATGGTTTACATATTTGTTCCATCCATTCGAGGATGACTTGATGCAACGTTTTCAAGATGATTTCAACCACCATACTCATATTTTGATAGACACCAGGTCATGGCCCGCCCAAAGCAATATGAGGTTCATACTACCAAACAAAATTACTTTCATGTTGAGACTTTGGACAAGGATTTGTAGACAAAGAATAGATGTTTCTTGAGTCTGACGGAGGATTTTTTCGCTAAGGTTGTGCCTTGCCTCGTTTCCTCTTGTTTGGGAAATGATAGGGTTTTCTTTGGATCTCTTGTCCTTTCTCAGCCTTCAGGGAGCAGTGATATTCCAAGTGAAGGTGAAGATGAGCCATCGTCTATGTATAGTGTCCCCCTTCAGAGATGGATTGATCAGTATTGTGGCTACACTTTCTGGCGGGATGATCAGGATGATGGTTTCTCTTTCCAACAGGATTTTCTCCCTCCCACTCATATTCATGATTTTTATTTCATGATCGATTATATGTGTGTTTATACTCATGAATATTATGTGTTTGACTTATATTTGTTGTATTATATGATTCAGCACATAGGGAGATACTTTTATGAGATGATCAAATGGTTGCATTGGTTGTATTACTTCACTTAACATCATCCAACATGTGATCTTCAGGGCCCCAAGGCCCCAGGTAAGTAGGTAATTCATTTTAATTCCCTGCATTTGCATATTGATTTCTCATATTAGTTTAGATGCATTTCATTTTCATTTTTCTCTACTTGCATATTGATTTCATGCTTAGTTTAGAAATTTTTGAAAAAAATGTCAAAAAATTATTTTTCTAGCTTAGTTGGTTTCGATTATGGTCATATTAGAACAAGGATGAGTAGGCCATCTTGCACTTGAAATTTTGGTGTTTATTTGCAGGCACAGGTCTACCAGAAGATGTTTTGATTGTCATGCACTCTACTTCGAGCACATGTCCCCAAGTAGGAGACATGTGTTATCCCCATTTTGTGGATAACTAAGGAGATTATGTCTCAAGACCCTCAGGTTGCAGATATGGAGTGTCGAGAGACTACATGACCAACAATACCCTTTTTCACAGATGGAAAACCCACTCACCACCACAAATGGTCATAGTTTTGTCGATGGAATCCACCACATCAAATGGCTTCCGGAAGGAATTGGGCCTTTCTCCATGAGGTACACGTCAATATTATGGTGAGCATCATTTCAATATTTAAGCCAATTGATTATGTTGTATCTTAGATTGCTCTAGATTTCATGATATATGCTTGGATATTATGCCTTTTTCCATGCTTCACCTTGGTGGTTGATATTTTTCCCTAGTAAGTGGTCTTCCTTGGGAATGGGTTTGATACTAGGAACTCCCTTAAAGAGCCATCATACTGTTCCCGACCATACTTACCACTTTCCATCATTATTCCCCTTTGTTTCCTTATCCCTTGGGATTTTAGGGTGTATTGACCCAAGAAGAGGTTGTCCCTCATTCTATGGGAAGAAGGGGATGAAGGCCCAGAGGATTTGATGTTGGGTAAAAGATAAAAGCCTTGTCGGGTAATGCCTGAGGATTTGAGAAACACGACACCAGTCGGGTAATGGATGAGTGGTGGAGAGAGGATAAAAAACACACCAATCGGACCTCCGGCTGGTACCCAATGACCAACCTAAGGGAGTTGTATATCTATTTAATGGCCCTCCTCTGTCGGTTGCATGGGAAGAAAGATTGCTCCAGGTTTCCAGAGGCTTGGATGCCTCTATATTATACTATAGCCATTTTCAGAAGAGGTTTTAATTGGGGCACCATCATCTCCAAACAACTGAGCACTTACATACAACAGGCTCAGACGCCGAAAGAGGGAGAGGCTCCATCCTTCCACGTGGATTCTTATCTATTGGATGCCATCTGTTCCAGAAATATCTTTGCCGGAATGAACTTGATCTAGCACACCTCGGAACTCCCAGTCCATGTGTATTTTGGCATCTTGTTGGAGAACAGGTACAATAAATCCTACCCTCTCATATGTTATCAATTTATTGTGCGCATTCATTTTATTCTTTTCAAGAAAGAGTGTCCAAAACTATCGACCATGACCAAGAATATGATATCAAAGGTTTGTCACTGGTATCTGGATGAGTGTGATACCTACATCAAGGTTTTCAGAGCCACCAGAACGCCACACCTATTACCTGTGTATGTCCCTGATCGACTAGTAGTAGGGGAAATCTACTAACAGACCATCCTGCAAGGTTACAATGCTACTTTAGTAAAAGATAAGAAGCGAACATTCATACCTTATGGATTCCATATAGGTTTATACATGGTAAAAGACACCACTCAAGCTAAGAAGGAAGGGTTAATCCAATTAGAGTTATGATTCCAGACTAGCCATATTCGCAAGCACGACCCAAAGGGTCTAGTCCTGAAGCACGTGTCGCAAGTATCGTCCTACTGGCCATATGCCCATGACATGTTTGAATAAAATATTTTCACAGAAAATACACAGGATTGGAATGAAGTTATGGAAAGGATGGTCAATCCTAGGATGACCAGATTCAAATCCATGAGCCTAGATGAACAAGCAGAAGTGCTGGAACAACAAGCTCAAGGAGCCCTCCAGGATAGAGAGGAAATAATAGTAGCCGAGATAGAAGAAGCTCCCTAGGAAGTGGTCGAAACAATAAATATTTCCCAGGTGACCCCGACAAAGGATAGGATTTCCTTCGAGGCTTAGGATGTGCAAGAGAGAGTTTTACTCATGTATGAACATGCTCAGTGGATGATGAATGAGATGCGATATAACCCATACCTCATCTAGATGCCAAGGCTTCTAACTGATAGCCCAGAAGAAAGCCCAGAGGGACCAAGAGGCTCTGAATTCATAGACCTTGATAACATCAATGGGTTAGATGACCCTGAATCCATAACGCGACCTGACCAGATCACTGATAGGTATTGCAATGCAATCGGAGGTAGTCAGGGTATCAGTAGAAACAAGTGTGTCATACCCCCTCCACGAGCTAATTAAAATCTATGATGATGATGAGAGACCATAAGTATCTCGCGGGTCTCTGGTGCATGTCGAAGAAGAAAAGGGACCTGAGAAGACATATTCTCCTTTCTCCGACGTCCAAACCCAGGAGGTCACGCAGAAGGAAAAGGAAGCTGAAAGTGTCCCAGACACTAATTTTCCCGATGCGCTGGATACCCAAGCAGATATTCCTAGAGATGAGATGACGTTGGGCGAGCCAGAAGAAAGAACCCCGTAGTAGGAAGTCGACATCTCAACAGCTGATAGACAAGTATCAAGTTTATCCCCGACAGATCTATTTCAATCGATACTCAAACACCCGATGAACAACAAATAGAAGCTGGGCCTTCCAAGCATAATGGGGAAGTCCAAGAACCAAACCTTGAACAAATGTACACCGTTAAAGGTCTGGGAAATACATTCACATGGGAGGATAAATAGATTCTTGAATTGGTGGACGAAGTAACTAATATATATGCAATCGCCTATGATCGGAAGAGGAAGGATATTGTCCAACAGACCACCAAGAAAAGGAGGATTGCGTTGGATCGATCCATCCTCACCACTACAGAGGAAGATTTGATATACAAAGAAAACACCAGAACATCCGAACTTATAAGCATAGGGAGAGAAATCTCGAACGCAATCCTAGATAGAGCTAAAAAGGATGAGAAGGAGTTGGTCGCTGCCTTGAAAGAACTGGAACATTTGCACCACCTGGCTGAGTATTATTAGGACACCACACAGGCCGCAATATACTTAAGGAGTGAGTTCCAGGAGGCCTATATCAAATTCACAGACGAGCGACACTTATTCACCACAAGAATTGTTGAAATATAGGAGGACACCCTCATGGAACTCACAACGTGCAAGGATATGGAGTGGTGGTACGAAAAGGCACAAAAAGCTGTGGAAAGAGTTGACTACATTGGTGTGGTCCAACAGGGCCAAGACAAAGAAGAACACGACATCCAAGTGTTGAACGAAATCAGTCTTGATCTCATAAATAAGTTAGTCGAGTATTGGGCAAAAATGTCTCGGGAACCCCACCGAGAAATTCAAGAGAAGTGGGTTAAGTGCGAGAAACACTCGACAAAGATCAATCGGGTGATGAAAAATATCGGATTCCTTGAGTTCAGCACACCCAATGAATTTGTCGACTTACACGGCATAGTTGAATTGCACACAAAGAAAGACTCTTCGTGGGCCAAAATACTAGCAAAGGTGACTAACACAGCGCCAGGACATATGCAACAATTTATGGAACACCTGATCAAAGCTGAGGCTCTGCTGCAACAATTGAGTGCAAGTCTAGTTAAGTATCAATGACATGCGATATAAATAAGATAATTTTACACACCCCCGATGGAACAACACAGGTTCCCATACACCAACACCTACGAGGAGTTTTTCATCAGTTGGTCTGAGTATGAGAAAAGTCACCCATTGAAAGTGATATCTTAAGATGACTGTTAGAAAACTGTTAGAATAGAACGCCACATGGGGAGTTTTTTTTTACTTATCTACACTTAGCCGTTATTTTTAGTTTAATTTTATGTTATAAATAAGAGCATCGACCAATTAGTCAAAGGTCGATGGTTTTTGCAAGAAACTCTCTTTTTCTAGTTTGTTAAGAATTATTTTGGAGCTACCTGTAATAGAGAAGTCCTTCTCGACCAAACACAAGTGATATTTTCATCAAATGCATGTATGATTGGACATGGAGAAGAACTATTTCCTATCATGTTTCATGAATATATGTTGTAACAAGTAAGATCTATTGAATCTGTTGTTAAGTTATCTGATGCAATGTTTCACAGTGCTTTTCTTTAATGATGAATATGAATCGTTGTGTTTTTATGTGATGGATGATTAGAGTAGGTGAATTATTTTACTTTCCATTACCTATTTCATATGTGTTTTCTTTCTAATAATTAAGTGTCTTAGATAGTAATTGGATGCTCACATGGTTAACGTATTAGTACTAGGCCTGTGGTATAAAATTTTCGTCTGCATGCTTGAGTAGCGGGTTATCCCAAGCTTAGCCTCTTCTCCAGTAGTTAAAATTATTCTTGTTTTGTTACCTAGTTGGTTCATAATGGCTACTATCTTATATCGGTTCCACCTAAAAGAAAATACAAAAAATAGAAATTCCAAACCACAGAAGAGGCCTTCACAAGAAGATGTAAATCCCATCGATTAACTGGCCAGATCGCAATATCTGGAGAACCATTCCACTATCAAATGCTGCAGAGTCTAATTAGGCCTCGGTGGCGGGTTTGGTTCCTGCTGTTGAACTTAAGGGATTTAGGACCCATCAACAAAATTGGCACTGTAAGGAGGGCCTGAGAATGAATGGTTGAATACACATTTCATGTAATATTTCAAACAACCTATAGATTCAGAACAACCCACATGCATGGCTAGTCGTTCCTAAGACAACCCACACACAGTGAGTACTCTTGAAACGAGAAACTCACCCCAGCACGAGGGAGAAAAAGTGTTCCCTGATATACCTTACACTCTTCCTCACGAGGAATTAAATAAATTCAGAAGAATCATGAGAGCTTATGCTCGAAAGATCAATGCATTGTCTTTAGCTCCGATACTTCCTCGAAGACAAAAAATAAGAAGACCAATGGTCGACACCCCCAACCATGCTTTGTGCACACAGTAGAAGACCTAATATATTTTTCAATCACCTTAATTGAACATCCTCTAAATATAATCCCTAAAATGCCTGCCGATGATGTCTCTGAGCTAGACAATTTTTCAGAAGAAGAGGAGTTTAATTCAGAATCTGAAGATATAGAGGACAACAACGACCATGAGGAAGAGGGAGGAAACCCACCTCAGAACAACCAACCTTGGTTTTCCATAGACGCTTTGTCCATTCTAGGACGAGTACATAATCTTCCCTAACACTCATAGAAGTTACTTCCTAAATTTGACCCCGAGATCTTAGGATTGCCTGAAGATCATATCAAGAAATTCATACTAGTGATCAGACTTATGAATGTCCAACATGAAGACGTAGTATGCAGGATTTTACCCTATACGTTTGAGAATTTAGCTTCCACGTGGTATTTTAATCTACCTGTAGGATATATAACCAGTTGGACGAAGTTTAAGAAGGATTTTCTAGATAAATTTGTAGAAGAAACTACTACCGAAGCTTTGATGGTTGAACTGTTTGCTGCCACCATGAGTTTGAAAGAAAGGGTTAAATATTTCAATCAAAGGTTCACAACTATATTGAACAAATTCCATCCTGAAGCTAAACCTACTCAGGAAATGAAAATCAAAGTATAGACTAATGCCGTCCCAACTTCTATTTCCATGTTTGTGAAGAGGGCTGCCAAATAGACCTTGGCTGAGAATTTTGAAGAAGCCAAAACGATTGAATTCCAAATGAAAGGATTCAAAGAGAGTCATGTCTCCTTAGTCAAGAAAGAAGCTCAACCCCCTCCCCAGAGAGGGCTATTTCTCACTAGACCCCCAGGGAAATAAAAAGAACAAGCTCCTGTAAAGGATAATGGAGACATAGAAGACCTACAAAGCATGGGTAAGAAGTTAGCCAACAAACTCATAGACATGAAAAGAAGTTTTGTTGAGGGAAACCAAGGCCAAAGGCCCTATAAGATTTTCTTTAAAAGAAACCCTCCATTCAAAGCAATTGAACCTCCCCCAACTAACTTAAATATTGATCTGAGAAATGTAGCATCTGATTCTTTCTGTAATTATCACCAGGAAAATAACTCTGAAAGATATTTCCCTTAATGGGTGCATGCCATTAATTTGATGGCCAATTGGTTTCTAGACAAAGTCTCCCTGACCGAACAACCAAGCAATTCAATTATGAATGTTTTTTATCAGGAAGAGGTTGACCCACCAGAAGATACAACCATGCTGATATGGGATCATGACCTAATCATGCCCTTCGATGACTTGTTTGAAGCTCAAGGACCACCCACAGAGGTATTGGTTGTGAAAACGTGTAGTAAGGGTCCACCTATCTCGAAAGATCCCACTACTACCCAAACATTGGGGGAAAGGTCGAACCCCGATCACCCTAAAGAATAGTTTTCTCCCCGTAAGCATCCTATAAGCATCCATACCCGATAATCGCCCAAACTTGATTAAAACGTAGTTGAAGATTTGAAGAAATTAAAGGCTAATATATTAGTTATGGATATATGTAGAATCCCTCAGCAAAAATACTTTCTATTACAATCTTTGAAATTGGAAGAAAACCCTACGACAAGAAATGATCAAGAAATAAATATAACTCTCACAGATCTAGTAAATAAGCTAACGGTAAATTCCTTCTTGGAGGATAATAAGGAGAGACCTTTCATCCCACCTTTCCTTTTAACATTTGAAGTCTTCAACAATGTTATCAGACTAAGTTTCCTTGGGTCTTTAGCCTTTAGTTTTAATTTTTCCTAAGCCTTTAGATTTTAATTTTTTACTTATCCCTTTAAAAGTATGTTTGCTTAGGTTCCGTTGATAAATAAAGGCTTAAATCATGACTTATTTTTTGATCCTCACATAAACGTTTTGACCTCAGATCATTTTCATGACTTATCTTTTGATCCCCTTCATGACTTGACACTAAGTTCGACTCACTCCACGATTAGTTGGACTTAAAATTCCAACTTTATCACTCATTCCTTCATAGCCTTGCCATGTTGTCCCTTCTGTCCTTTTCTAACTGGTCAAATCATTATTTGAAAAGGAGCATTTCCAACTCACCAGGAATTTCTGTAGTGCACTCCCTGTCTTTCATCTTTTATCACGATTCTTGATTATTGTGCTGATGTCATCTCTTCCTTGTTTTTAGCACCACTATTAGTTAAAAATATGCCTTTGAGGTTTCATATTTATGAGCTCTGCTAACGGTTTTCAAATTTTGAAAAACTCAAATTGTTGCACTGCACAAACTACCAGTTCGGACCAGTTGGTAGCATCACTACCAGATCTGATGCTCATGTGGATTCGAAGACCGAATTTCTCGTGATCTTATCCTAATATTTTGCTCAAGCTCCGAGTTGTCATTATTCTCCAGAAGAAGAATTCACACAAGGGAGGTAATGTGATTAGAACTATGACTACATACATGCATCTATTCGAGGTAGAGCCCATGGCTAGAGAAGTTTTTTGAAGGGTGGGATGCCTCACTTTTTGCCAAAATATGCAAAGGGGTCATCCTGAGGTGACAAGGAAGTTTGCCTTACATTTTGATGGCTTGAATACCAAGGTAGAAGACCTAGAATTTGAGGTGTCTGAGACCTCTACTTCAGCTACTACATGGATCCTTATCACTGGTGAGAATTGGTTTAAATCCATGGCCTTGGATGCAGCCTATGCCAAAGACTTCCTTAAGCCTGAATATCAAATTGACAATCTTTCCAAAGGGGTGCCAAGAAATCATCTGGTTGGAGGATTTGATAAACTATTGAGGATCATTCAGAGGTACTTTACATGTGAAGGGAGGTTCAATACACTGTATCAGTACCATATAAGGATTCTGTTGCATTTTACTGGAAAAATTGAAATGAACGTTCCCTTCTATTTGCTAAGGAGCATAGGCAAGATGTCAGACATGGTTCAATCCAAGTCAAAGGTTGTGGATACTATCATTTTTCATTCTAAGTTGATAAGTATGTTGGTTGTTGAAGAGCTGAGAAAGAAGAACATCTCATGGGAACACTTAATTAATGTTTCTCACATGAACTTGGACATAGCAGCTACTCCTCAGTCACAGATAGCAAGTCCTTTTCCATCCACCATTACTGCTCAAACATGTACTAGCAAGAAAAGAAAGAGCAGATTTCTTGTTCAAGATCAAGAAGCCATCAAGGAGGTTGCAAGAATTGAGGAGGAGACCCATCAATCTCCACAGAGATACCTTTCACCCCCTCATGCATCAGAGTTAGAAGAGGTCCCTTCTTCGACTAAAGCTACAACAAAGAAAGGGAGGAAGCTACACTTGTCTTCATCTCCTTCAGCAGCTAGCACCAAGATCAGAAGGCCTTTCACAAGGTCATAATCTCTTAAAGAGGATATTGAAGAATAGGTCCTACCAAAGGTCTCCATCCTAAAGAAGAAGAAAGATAAAGGCAAAGGCATTAAGAAGCCTGTTGAGATAGAAGAAATAATACTTGTGTAGCAGAAAGAGAAAGGCATTAAGAATCCCGTTGAGATAGAAGAAGTAATCCCTATGAAATAGAAAGAGAAATCCATGAAAAATTCTATTGAGACTATTCACATCACTAATCCACCTAGCAGCCAGACGTTCAAAAAAATGATCAGGCAACTCAAGGATGCTAGAAAGGAGGTGGCTCATTTAAAAGAAAAAGACATGTCTGTCAGGGTTAAGATGAAAGAAATCATGGATGGCTACAAACACACTCTTGATTTAGCAATATTTGCAGCAAGAAGAGCCCAGCCTCTTCATAGGCAGCTCAAGAACCTCTATAGGCAAAACAAAGACTTTCAATCTCAGAATAGAAAGCTCAAAGAAGAACTGCAACTGTTCCAAGATGAAATGGCTCAAAGAAACTTGAATGTATTGGTTGAATCTGCTATTGAAAAGGAGAAACCAGCAGCCAAGGAGAGCATAGTTCCAGTGAAGAAGCTTGTTACTACTAAAGGGAAGAACCCTGTTACTACTAAAGGGAAGAATATTGTTGTGCCAAAGGGAAGTCCTCCTTCTACAAGGAGTGTCAAGTTGATGAAGTAATTGGTGAAAGGTGAGCTCCATTTTTTAATATGGTCCCTTTTTGCAAAGATAAGTAATTAAGGAAATACTACATCTACCACCTATACAGGCTTCTAGTGCTTACTGTTCATATTTTTGGGTTTTTGGAAAGAATTAATCCCTTCAACAGTAGTAGCGCAAACTTTTCGCAGTGCCATGGTGCTACAGAATAGTCTATTTTTCATGTTCCATAAGTCTGCTACCTATAACGTTGCTAAATCGCCTAAGACTAATGGTGCTGCTAATGCCCGAGGTTGCTACCAAATCTATCAACGTTGAATTGAAGTTGCTACGAATTATTATGGCACTATCGAAATTTTAACAGAGAGTAAATTATATAGGCGGACGCTACTGAAAGTTTGACAGAGACACACAGGAAGGTGCTACCAAAATTTTGACAAAGGCTGAATTTTGCACAGAAAACACATAGGCTTGGCGCTACTCATTTGACTTGTCTATTTTGGAGGTTTCTCTATAGAATCATAGGAAATTTGGTAAAGGAGATACAAAGGCTCGCTACTCAGAGTGCTACCAAATGATGCTACCAACAAGTACCAGAAATCAATGGAAGTCGAATTAACATCTTTATGAATAACTGATGATGTGGAGAATTGCAGAGATAGCAGATGGAAGCATGATGACAGTTACATGCACCCTGAAAGACACTTGGTAGGCAAGGAGTTGAGCATCAAAGGAAGATCAAGTCAGTTCAAAGATTGGTTGGATCAATGACCAACATTTTCCCCTTTTATAGCACAATTGTTAGTTTAAGTTGTTATATGGAATAACTAATTGGAGATTTTCATGGGAAGAAGGCCAGCTCGCACCTCCAGTTGTTGTCTTCCCTTTTGATATAAATAGATAGTCTGAATACTTTAGTAGGTTCGTATGGTTGATCTAGGCTCCCTTATGCTGTAATATTTTGATGAAGTTACTGTGAACTGGTTATGTACTTGATTTCAGATATCTTGGTTAATAGAAATCATCTTTGTTATTCCAGCTTATTTGCCTCTAATGTTGAAGTATTCATGCTTGAATGATTCACATGGATTGTTGTGATGATATTATGATGAATGTTTGATTATAATATTATTATGATGTTTCTTTAGTGTGCTTTAACTTTAAACTCAAGAAGATCTTGTGTTAGAGTTTTTCTTCCTTAGGTTGCTTGCAAACCTGATGTTTATAGTAACCTTTACATACTTCTCACCAAAGTTCTTCCCTCTGTTCACCTTTACTTTCACTTACTGATTGAATTTATTCAATACCTCAATTTACCGTACCTACTAGCCCATATTTCTGAGTTAGAACAGTATCATCTTGAGTCTTATCCATTTGACCCCTTAAAAACTCATTTACATTTACACATAACCTGATGGGTATTGGGCTTACCTTCCATGCAATCTAAGGGTGATTCCTAGTGCTAACATTATTGGCGTCGTTGTCGGGGAATGAATTGAAGACATTTCCCTGGGATTGAACGACAATATTACTAGTTTTGAAGGTGCATTGAAACTTAGTATCTTGAAGATTGCAGCTTGCACCTAGCGACTCCATTGTTTAAGCTCTGGCGCCTAAAGGCAGACATATGAGATCAAATCCACAACTACCTTTGGTTCCACCTGAGGCTGACCCGGAGAAGATAATCAAGAAGGGAAAATCTTCTCAAGAAAGTTTTTCTGCTGTTGTTACAAGTGCTTCTGGTCAGTTGCCTTATTCCACTCTTAATACTCCATTTGCTATGTCAAGTAATCCTTCTTTACCTTATGTTGAAGTATCTAAGAATATTGATTTTGAAAAGTTTCATATTGAATACTCCTCTTTTGAAGCGGATTCAAAAGAAGAAAACATTGAAATTATTTCTTCCCCTGACATTGTAAAGTGGTTTAGTCTTGAGAGTCTTGAAGATTTTCCTACTTTAGGCTTTGCTACTCCTCCTCCTGTAAAAATTTTTGCAGCCAAAGAAGAGGAAACCTCATCCCCTTTACAGACTTTACCATCTTCTTCCAAGACTCATCCTTCTGTTGTGAAAACTGAAATTCCCCCTTCATACTTTTCTTTTTCTCCTAAGATGCATACAGTCAAGTCTCCTTCTCCTCCTTGTTCACCAAGAGTCCAAAATCCAATGGCAGGTGCTAACCCCCCTGCAAATAGGATGGATTCCATAGTGGCTGCAAGATATGCCCCTCTTGTCTTACCTCATCCAGTAAATGCTCTCCCTGTTGGAGATTATTTAAAATACATGCTCAAATTCACAGGAGAAGAAGATATAACTGCTACATAACACCTTGTTTCCCTCTACAGTTATGCAGACAATCAAAATATTGAAAATGAGGATGTGTGGATGACATTCTTTGTCCAAATCATTTTTGGTGAGGCTAGGAAGTGGTTTAGGGGTTTGGCCCCTGGATCCATTACTGGGATTGAGGTATTAGACAATGCCTTTTTGAGACACTAGGGAGACAAAAAGGACTTTTTGTATTATATCACAGAATTTGGATCCCTAAAGAGGAAAGAGGGAGAGCCTGTCTCTGACTTCTTTAAAAGATTTTAAAAAATGTACAATAAGATTCTTGTTGAGATAAAACCTACAAAAACCTCTGCAAAAATCACTTATGCCAGTGCCTTTGACCCCGAGTTTTTCTTTCTACTGAGAGAAAGAAGATTAGCCTCCTTAGCTCATATGCAAGATGCATCCTTGGAGGTAGAATCCAACATAGTGGCATCTGATAAACTCAGGGGGAAATCTGATAGGGACAGGAGAAAAAACAGAGTTGAAGCTTCAACTTCTGACTCCCCTATTGTCCATTCTCAAGTAAATGAACTTACCAAATTAGTAAAATCCCTTTCTATTGAGATTGAGAAGTTAAAACTAGAAGGAAAACAAACCTATAGAAATACTCAAAATGTTGATAACAGAGGTAACTTCAAGAGACCAAATAATACTCCCCAGATCCTTCCAAGAGATCCTAGAAACAGAGATAGGGATGATCAGAAGATACAAACTCCTTTACAGAACAACCTTGTTGTTGATGAAGAAGGAGAGGAGGAAGAAATTGATCCTGAGATTCATTGCTTGGGTGACACCTCACCATCTCCTCACTTGACTCAATCTGCATATGAGTAATCCTTGATGGACATTCAAATAAATGAATTAGGTAAGGGAGAGAAAGCAAAATAAATGCCTCATATATATAATCTCATATCCAAAAAGTATGAAGAAAAGACCGATGCTTCTGATCGGCCAACCCAAAAGGAAAATTCTGCCAAGGCTGGTATAGTTGGTAGCAAAGAAAAAGAGACTCAAAGCCCCCAAGTATTGATCAGAAATCTTACCCCTGAAGCCAAAGAGATTCTAAAATCCTCACCTCCTTTCAGTTTTGAGAATGAGATCCAAAAAATTAAGATCCCTGTACCTTTTTTTGAATTGATAAAAAATGAAGAATTTAAAAAATATCTCTCCAAAATGTTTCAGCCTAAATCTTCTCCAAGTGCCACTGATTCAGTAAATCTACAAGTGAAAAACTAATAGTTATCTTAGGTCCTTTGATAGAAGATAGAGATGATTCATCCCCCCCCTTCTATACATCGCTGAACATACATGATAAGGTGTTGCATAATTGTTTGATGGACTCAATGGCATCCCACAACCTCATGCCCAAAACTGTATGGATGAACTTGGATTAGAAATCACAAAGACCTACCATGAATTGTATTCTTTTGACTCTAGAAAATTGAAATGCCTGGGGGTCATTAAGTATCTGGTTGTGACTTTGTTTCAGCTTCCCATGAAAAGTGTAATGATGGATATCATGGTAGATGATGTTACCCCTAAGTTTGGCATGCTCTTATCAATATCTTGGATAAAAATACTTGGGGGAACCTTGCAGATGGACCTATCATATGCTACCACTCCTGTGTTTGGGGGGGAGCATAGAAGACTTTACAGGGAAGCTCAGTTGGATTACATTATTATTGATGAAGAAAACCCCACTAATCATCCTATTTTTTCTATTGACACTGATTTGGGATCAAACATTTTGCAGCTCACTGATGCTCCTGAAAATCCTCTTGAAATCAGAAAATAGTCTGTTACCTATTGTGAAGAGCCTCCTCTAACCACATCTGTTTGGAAGATGTTCTTTGATGGAGCCTCTTCTAGGGAAGGTGCTGGTGTTGGAGTGGTATTTGTCTCACCTTCTCAAGAGACTATATCTTTGTCATACAAACTAGAATTTGAAACTACTAATAATGTGGCATAGTATAAAGATCTTGTCTTGGGATTGAGGGTTGCCAAAGACATGGGGATTGAAGAGCTATTAGTATTTGGGGATGTTGAATTGATCGTCCATCAGATAAAAAATATTAATCAAACTAAGCACCCTAGGCTCAGATCTTATAGAAATGAAGTGTGGGACTTAGTGGGCAGTTTTTTCTTAGATTTTAACATTTCATTTATTCCAAGAGAAGAGAATACCATGGTTGATTCTTTCAATGTATAAGAAAGCAATTTCATAGGCCCTGTTGACCGCTCATTTAGCATGGAGGTCAACTCATATATAATGAAGATTATCTATGTCGAAGACAGCAGGGTTCTACTGGGTGTTTTTAAACACCAACACTTAAAATTTTGTAAACGGGATCTCCGCACCCCTGCGAAGGTTAATAATGTAATAATGTCTGCATGGATCATAGTTAGGTCAGGTACCTTGGATGGTGACATCAGGGGAGTTCCTTTCATCGAGGGTTTTTTAATCTCAGGGGGGTTAATGTGG
>JZKD02S2129960.1:345849-363803 GCA_000966675.3 Picea glauca
TGGCTTCCCTAGGAGTAAGCCTAGACGGAAGAAGTTCCTGTCAAGGTGACAGTGTGGGCAGGAGCTTAGACATTGTGTCTCCGAGGGCACACTAAGTGAGCCAGACTTAGCTCACATTTGCAAGTGTGCATTAGGGCGACAACAGGTCCCTTAACACCTAAACTCAAGTATGATGTAGAATTCAAATGCAGACCTTCTATACCAGACAATGTCAAGCATTGGAAGGTGTTTGAAGATGATCTTGAAATTAAAAAATTCCCCGAGACTGTTGATGATTTTTCTGCATTACACATTGATCAGGATCATGGCTCTGAAAATAATCCTCATGCTGATGTTTTCCTTAATAAAATTTCTAATCATCATATTGTGCAGTTACCTAGCAACCACATTCCAAAAGGACTAGTTCCTTTGGAAATATTATTTGATAGAAATGATGTGGCAGTAAAGGGGAAAGTGTCAATTGATGATGTTGATATAACTGAGTGCAATGTGGGTACAGAAAAGGATCCAAAATATGTCAAGTTGTCAAGTATCCTATCAAGGGAGTAGAGGGATGAATATACTGAGATGTTAAAATAATTTGCTGACGGGTTTTCTTGGACTTATGAAGATCTCAAAACTTATGACACATGCATTATAGAGCACAAGATCCCATTAAAGGAAGAGACCAAACCTCTCAGGAAAAAGTTGAGGCAAATAAATCCTATGTTGTTGTCTGTGATGGAAAAAGAGGTGAAAAATATTTTAGATGCTAAAATTATTATTCCTTTGAGGTTTTCTGAATGGGTGGCCAATTTGTTCCCAGTGAGAAAAAAGAATGGAGAAATCAGACTTTGTGTTGATTTCCGGAATCTGAAAAGAAGCTATAAAAAGGATAATTATACTTTGCCCAAGATGGAGCATATATTACAGAGGGTGACATGTGCATCCAGGATGTCCATGATTGATGGATTTTCTGGCTACAATCAGATCTTTGTCTTTCCAGAAGATAGAGAAAAGACAAATTTTACCACTCCTTGGGGTACATTTATGTACGCTAAGATTCCCTTTGGTTTGATGAACGCATGGATGACCTTTCAATGAGCTATGTACATAGAATTTATTGGAGAGAAGGAAAAGTGTGTTGTTATTTATTTATATGACATAACAGTTTTCTCACAATCTGATAAAGAACACTATAATCATTTGAAAAAGGTTTTCTTGAAATGCAGAAAATTTGGTCTCTCTTTGAACCCCAAAAAGTCATTGTTTGCCATGAAGGAGGGAAAATTATTGGGTCACATTGTGTCAGATAAAGGGGTAAGGATTGATTCTAGCAGGGTTGAAGCTATCCAAACCTTGTCACTTCCTATATCCAAAAAGGAGGTTCAATCTTTTTTGGGAAAAATTAATTTTTTGAGAAGGTTTGTTTCAAATTTTACTGAGTTGGTGAAGTATATTACAACCATGTTGAGAAAAGGAAATGAAATCAAATGGACTGCTGAGTCTCGTAATTTTTTTGATCAGATAAAGAAAGCCTTGACTAAATCCCATGTGCTCATCAACCTAGAATACTCCAAGTATTTTCTTATTTTTTCTTTCGCTTCATTTGATACAGTAGCAGCTATTTTATTGCAGAAGAACGTTGAAGGCTTAGAGAAACCCATTTCTTTTTTCAGCAGGGCATTGAGAGATGTTGAATTAAAATATGACATCATGGATAAGTAGGCATATGCATTGGTTAAAGATCTCAAGTATTTTAGAATTTATGTGTTGCATTCAAGAGTCATTTCTTATGTCCTATTAGCTTCTGTAAAAGAAATTATTATTCAGCCTGATATAGATGGTAAAAAGGAGCAAGTGGATTGCTAAAATCTTTGAATTTGATCTTGAGATTAAGCCTACCAAATTGGTTAAAGGCCAAGGTTTAGCCAAGTTGTTGGCTGAATCTAATTTCTCAGCTTTGGGGGTAAATTTCATCAACACTTTCTCAGAAAATCAACAAGCCGAATTGACTGAAAAAGGTTCTCAAGTTTTTCCTACATTGGCAGATTGCAGCTGGTACAAGGACATTATATTTTCTCTACAGAAATTGTAGCCTCTAGATGGTATGGAAAAGAACAAAGTGAGAGCCTTAAAACTCAAATCAATTAAATACTACCTTGTTGATCAAGTCTTGTATTGGAAAGACCCATTAGGACTTCTTTTGAGATGCCTAGACCCACAAGAAGCCCAAAAGATTATGTCTGATTTCCATGACAGTTTATGCGGTGGGCATAATTTTTGGAGGACCGCGACATATAAGATTCTCAGGGATGGGTACTTATTTCCTAGTCTATTCACCAATGTTTGTGCTAAGATCAGAACCTGTGGTAAGTGTAAAAAATTCTCTGGAAAGAAGCAGCTCAAGTCTTTGCCATTAAATCCCATGGTAGCTTCAGGACCCTTCCAGCAGTGGGGTCTAGATTTTATTGGGGAAATTCATCCTGCTTCTAGTGGTCAACATAGGTGGATATTTATTTCCATCGATTACTTTACTAAATGGATAGAAGATATCCCTATAAGGAATTCTTTTCACAAAGTGATCATTATTTTTCTCGAGGATATTATGGCAAGGTTTGGTTGTACGAACATAATTGTAACTGATAATGTTTCTTCTTTCAAGGCTGAACCATTGATCTAGTTCTGTGAGCAGTTTGGAATCATTTTGATTCACTCAACTCCCTATTATCCATAGGGGAATGGACTAGCAGATTCCTCTAACAAGAGCCTTTTAAAGATCATCAAAAGATTGTTAGAGGACAACAAGAAAGCATGGGATTACAAGCTCAAATTTTCTTTGTGGGTTGACAGAGTGACAACAAAGAGGTCCCTTGGTCTTTCTCCTTTCCAGCTCAGGTATGGGGTTGAGACCATATTTCCTTCTCAGCTGGCCTTGCCTGTGGCGAAATTCCTTCAAGACTACCCAAGGAGATCCAAATAATATGATCAGAAGGATACAACATCTAGTGGAAGTGCAACAAACTCGATATTAGCTTCTAGATAAAGCACATGATCGTCAACAAAAGATCAAGAAGGTTTTTTACCAAAAGGTAAACAAATAAGACTTTTAGCTAGGAGACTTGGTGCTCAAGTGGGATGCACCAAAACAAGACAAAGGCAAGCATGGTAAATTTGAAACCTTATGGATCGGTCCCTTCAAAATTTCTGAGGTATTCTCTAATAACACTTTCCAGTTGCATAATTTGGAGGATGAAGAAGTTTTTGGTGGCCCTGTCAATGGGAATTTTCTGAAAATGTACTTTGCTTGAGGCATGAGTGGCTTTTCATGCCATTGTAAATATCATCTTTTTTTTTGTTTTTTTTTTTAATAACTGACCCCATAGCCCTAGAATAAGGCACTGGATCTACTTGTTCTTGGCAGCCTGCAGGAGGCATGCCATCCCCTATGGAGCCAATGTTATCACACTAAGTTGCCTTGGGTCTTTAGCCTTTAGTTTTAATTTTTCCTAAGACTTTAGATTTTAATTTTTTATTTATCCCCTTAAAAGTGTGTTTGCTTAGGTTCCCTTGATAAATAAAGGCTTAAATCATGACTTATGTTTTGATCCTCACATAAAAAATTTGACCTGGGATCATTTTCATGACTTATCTTTTGAATCCCTTCATGACTTGACACTAAGTTCGACTCACTCCACGATCAACTAGACTTGACATGCCACCTTTCTCACTCATGCCTTCGTAGCCTTTCCATGTTGTCCCCTTTATCCTTTTCTTACTGGTCAAATCATTATTTGAAAAGGAGCGTTGCCAACTCACCAAGAATTTCGTAGCGCACTCTCTGTCTTTCATATTTCATCACGATTCTTGATTATTACATTGATGTCATCTCTTCCTTGTTTCAGCGCCATGGTTAGTTAAAAAGATGCCTTCGAGGTTTCATATTTATGAGCTATGCTGACAGTTTTCAAATTTTGAAAAACTTAAATTGCTACACTACACAAACTACTAGTTCGAACCAATTGTCAGCAGTGCTACCAGATATGATGATGAGGTGGATTCAGAGGCCGAATTTCTCATGATCTTCTCCTAATATTTCGCTTAAGCTTTGATTTGTCATTATTCTCCAGAAGAATATGTCACACAAGGGAGGTAATGTGGTTATAACTGAGCCTATAAACATGCATCTATTAGAGGCAAATCCCATGGATAGAGAAGTTTTTCGAAGGGTGGGTTGCCTCACTTTCTGCCAAAATATGCAAAGGGCTCATCCTGAGGTGACAAGACAGTTTGCCTTACATTTTGATGGCCTGAAGACCAAGGTAGGAGACCTATAATTTGAGGTGTTTGAGACCTCTATTTCAGCTTCTACAAGGATCCCTATCACTAGTGAGAGTTGGTTTAAATCCATGGCCTTGGATGCAGCCTATGCCAAAGAATTCCTTAAGCCTGAATATCAAACTGACAATCTTTCCAAAGGGGTGCCAAGAAATCATCTGGTTGGAGAATTTGATAAAATATTGAGGATCATTCAGAGGTACTTTACGTGTGAAGGGAGGTTCAATACACTATACTAGTACCATATAAGGCTTTTTCTGCATTTTACTAGAAAAATTGAAATAAACATTCCCTTCTATTTGCTAAGGAGCATAGGCAAGATGTCAGCCATGGTTCAATCCAAGTCAAAGGTTGTGGATACTAGAATTTTTCATTCTAGGTTGATTAGAATTTTGGTTGTTGAAGAGATGAGAAATAATAACATCTCATGGGAACACTTCATTACTCCTGCTCACATGAAATTGGACATAGCGGCTAATCCTCAGTCATAGATATCAAGTCCTTTGCCATCCACCAGTGCTGTTGAAACGAGTACTAGCAAGAAAAGAAAGAGCATAGTTCTTGTTCAAGATTAGGAAGCCATCAAGGAGGTTGCAAGAACTGAGGAGGAGACCCATCAATATCCACAGAGAGACCTTTCATGCCCTCCCGCACCAAAGTTAGAAGAGGTCCCTTCTTCTACTAAAGCTATAACAAAGAAAGGGAGGAAGCTACACTTCTCTTCATCTTCTTCAGCAACTAGCACCAAGATCAGAAGGTCTTTCACAAGGTCACTAGCTCTTAAAGAGACTGTTGAAGAACAAGTCCTACCAAAGGTATCCATCCTAAAGAAGAATAAAGATAAGGGAAAAGGCATTAAGAAGCCTATTGAGATAGAAGAAGTAATCCTTGTGCAACAGAAAGAGAAAGGCATTAAGAAGATTATTGAGATAAAAGAAGTAATCCCTGTGCAGCAGGAAGAGAAATCCATGAAAAAGTCTGTTGAGTCTGTTCACATCACTAATCCACCTAGTAGCCAGATGTTCAAAAGACTGATTAGACAATTCAGGGATGCGAGAAAAGAGGTGGCTCATTTAAAAGTAGAAGGCATGTCTGACAGGGTTAAGATGAAAGAACTCATGGATGGCTACAACCACACTCTTGATTTAGAAAGATTTGTAGCAAGAAGAGCCCAACCTCTTCATAGGCAGCTCAAGAACCTCTATAGGAAAAATAGAGACTTTCAATCTCAGAACATAAAGCTCAAAGAAGAATTGCAATTGTTCCAAGATGAAGTGTCTCAAAGAAACTTGAATGTATTGATTGAAGCTGCTATTGAAAAGGAGAAACCAACAGCCAAGGAGAGAATAGTTTCAATAAAGAAGCATGTTACTGCTAAAGGGAAGAATCCTGTTAATGCTAAAGTGAAGCATACTGTTGTGCCAAAGCGAATTCCTCCTTCTACAAGAAGGAGTGTAAGGTTGATGAAGTAATTGGTGAAAGGTGAGCTCCACTTTTGAAGATGGCCTCTTTTTGAAAAGATAAGTAATTAAGGAAATACTACATCTACCACCAATATAGGATTATAGTGCTTATTGTTCATAGTTTTGAGTTTTTGCAAAGAATTAATCCCTTCAACAGTAGTAGTGCAAACATTCCATAGAGCCATGGCACTATGTAATAGTCTATTTTTCATGTTCCATCAGTCTGCTACCTATAACGCTGCTAAATCACCTGAGACTAATGGCGTTGATAATGCCCAAAGTTGCTACCAAATATGTCAACATTAAAGTGAAGGTGTTGTGAATTATGATGGAGCTACCAAAATTTTAACAGAGAATAAATTATACAGGCGGGCACTACCGAAAGTTTGACAGAGACACACAGGAACGCACTACCAAAATTTTGATAGAGGCTGAAATTTGCATAGAAAACACACAGGCTTGGCACTACTCATTTGACTTGTTTATTTTTGAGGTTGTGCTACAGAATCACAGGAAATTCGGTAAAGGCACTACAAAGGCTCGCTACGAAATGATGCTACCAATAGTTACCAGGAATCAAGGGAAGTCGAATTAACATCTTTATGAATAACTGAGGATGTGGAGAATTGCAGAGATAGCCACTGGTAGCATGATGATAGTTGCATGCACCCTAAAAGACACTTGGCAGGAAAGGAGTTGCGCATCAAAGGAATATCAAGTCAGTTCAAAGATTGGTTGGATCAATGACCAACATTTTCCCCTTTTATAGCACAGTTGTTAGATGCAATAACTACTTGGAGATTTTCATGGGAAGAAGGCCAACTCACACCTCCAGTTGTTGCCTTCCCTTTTGTTATAAATAGATAGTCTAAATACTTTAGTAGGTTTGGATGGTTGATCTAGGCTCCCTTATGTTGTAATATTTTGATGAAGTTACTGTGAATTGGTTATGTACTTGATTTGAGATATCTTGGTTAATAGAAATGAGCTTTATTATTCCAGCTTATGTGCCTCTGATGCTGAAGTATTGACGTTTGAATGATTCACATGGATTGTTGTGATGATATTATGATGAATGTTTGATTATAATATTATTATGATGTTTCTTTAGTGTCGTTTAACTTTGAACTCAAGAAGATCTTGTGTTAGATTTTTTCTTCCTTAGGTTGCTTGCAGACCTGATGTTTATAGCAACCTTTACATACTTTTCACCAAAGTCTTCCCTCTGTTCACCTTTACTTCCACTTACTGATTGAATTTAGTCAAGACCTCGATTGCTCGTACCTTCTAGCCTAGATTTCCGAGTTAGAACATTATCATTTTGAGTCTTATCCATTTGACCCCTTAAAAACACATTTACATTTACACATAACCTGATGGGTACTGGGATTACCTTCCATGCAATCTAAGGGTGATTCCTAGTGCTAAAAAATAGGAAACTCCATAATTGTTTGGTCAATTCCAGAGCATCATCTAACTTTATGCCTTTGTCTATCTGTAAAAAAACTAAACATAGTTCCTCTCAAGAGTGATAAACATGTAATAAAATTAGACATAACCCAGGTTAAGGTCATGGGAGAAATCAAATATGTAATGATGAGAATAGCCACACATCCTAAGTTCATACAAGTGATTGATATCATTATAGTAGACATCCTAAAGGCTTATGGATTATTGTTAAGACGAGATTGGTCTGAGAAGTTAAACGGATACTTTAGTATCGACTGGGCACACCTTTCACTACCACTAAAAGGGAACAAGAATATGATCAGGATTGATAGAGAAAGGTATCTGAAGAATATTGTCACTGACCTAGAAACCCAAAATGAGCCATCATCGACATATTTCCCTGTGCTAGGCAATTATTCCTGCGATTCCTACTTTGGTAACTTCTTCCCTCTTTCATCTGATGTCCCTCTCATTCATAATTCTGAAATGGTGTTTCAAGAATAATTGTTGACACCAAAAGAAGAAATTCTCTTATGTCAAGAACCTGTGCTAGAAATCACGAAACATATAAGTAATCTAGAAAGCGATAAGAAAGGGGAAACAAATAATCCACGCTCACAAATTTGGACCATATAATTTGATGGATCTAAATCACAGGAAGGGTCGGGTGTCAGGGTGCATCCTCATGGATCCAAAGGGTAAACACCATCTCCTATATTGAAGACTAGAATTCGATTGCACCAACAACACCGCCAAGTATGAAGTGCTATTAAAAGGATTAAAGAAATCCATAGACTTAAATGTCAAAGAATTAAAGGTTTTCAGGGATTATGAAATTATCTTTAGACAAGTAAGGAGTACTATACATTGAAACTCCCTACACTAAAGAATTATCAACATGAAGTGCATAGGTTAATAGATCATTTTGAATATTTCAATATTACAATGATCCCCAGAGTGAAGAATATAATTGATGATTCCCTAGCTACAGCTGCTTCAAAATTGTCACCTCTACAGGATTATGAAGCCTCCCGGTTCACTGTGGAGTTACTCTACAAACCATCAGTGCCTAACAACATTTTAATTGGAAGGTCTTCGAAGGGGATGAACATATCATAACTTTTTTGACTAACCAATATAATTTTAAGGACTTAGCTATTGACAACGAAGTATTCCAGGAACAATCAATAGAAACTAACCTTCATACAGATCAATCGATCGACAATTCAAAGTCTCACACGATACCGAAAGGGATAGCCAACTTAGAAAACCTTTTTGATCTGAAGGAATGATTTAAAGGATCCAAAAATGTGAAGACCGATAGTTCATGTCCCATGCATGAAACTATAAATATCAGAACCCCGAAAAACCAAAAAAACATAAATCTCAGTAAGATGATATCCAAAGAGGAAAGGAAGTCCCATCTCAAACTTTTCAGGCAGTATCAAGATGTCTTTGCATGGTCCTACCGAGATCTAAAAACTTATGATACCTGTATCATTCAACATACTATCCCGTTAAGACCTGAAGTGAAACCATTCCAATAGAAGCTCCGAAAGTATCACCCTTTCCTCAAGCCTCTCATGTGTCAGGAGTTAAGAAAATTGTTAGATGCCAAAATTATATTCCAGGTTAGACATTCTTCATGGGTAGAAAATTTAGTCCTGGTAAGAAAGAAGTCTAGGGAGATTCGCTTATGTGTAGATTTCATAAACCTCAACAGAGCTTAAGAAAAAGACAACTACCCAGTCCCACCAATGGAACAACTCTTGCAGATTGTGTCTGACTCTGAAATCTTCTCTCTACTGGAAAGTTTCTCAGGTTACAACCAGTTTCTATCTTAAGAGGAAGACCATTTAAAAACTACCTTCCGAACTAAGTGGGGAACGTTTGCTTATAAATGCATTCCCTTTGGGTTAATTAATACAGGAAAGACCTTCCATAGGGCCATGGACGTATATTTTTCGGGACTAATAAACAAGTGTGTAGTATTTTACTTGGGCAACGTGACTATGTATTCAAAGAATAGAGAAGATCACATCCAACACTTAACCCAGATTTTTGAAAGGTGTAGGAAATACGGTATATCCTTAAATCCTAAGAAAACTATTTTCGGGGTTGAGGAAGGTAAGCTACTAGGCCACATTATATCCCAGGTAGGCATTCACATAGATCCAGAAAGATTTAAGGCTATATCTCAACTTCCATTACCTCACAACAAGAAATCTATGCAGTCATTTTTTGGAAAAATCAATTTCGTGAGGAAGTTCACTCCCAATTTCGCGGAAACTATAAAACCCTTACAAAATATGATTCGTAAGGATGTCGAATTTAAGTGGGATGATGAACGAAAGAAAGCCGATATCAATAATTCTATATCCCAAGCCCTCGTATTGTGGAGTCCCGATTTCAACAAGGATTTTTTCCTCTATACCTTTGCCTCCGATCAATCGTTAGCCGCAGTTTTGACTCAGAAGGATGATGAAAACAACGAGACTTCAGTTTCGTTCATGAGCACTAACCTCCAAGGGAAGAAAATGAACTATCCTACTATAGATAAGCAGGCTTATGCAGTCTACAAAGCAGTAAAGCATTTCAGATGTTACATCCTTAAAAACCATACCAAAGTAATTGTACCTCACCCCGCGATCCGATCTCTATTTACTCAACAGGAGATGGGGGAAAGAAGAGGAAATTGGATGGCAGTAGTTCATGAATTTGATCTGGACATAAAACCTACCAAGCTAGTCAAAGGACAAGGGTTATGCAAACTAGCGGTTGAAGCTCAAGACCAATTAAATGAAGATCCTGGATGGGAAAATGAAATGGCATTATGGTGTGGTGAAGATTCATATCTTTCCCCAGGACAAGAGTCTTGGTATGAGAAACTGACTTATCTCCTGCATCATGGGACTTGCCCAGAAGACCTAAACCCCAAGGAAAGGAGAGCCCTCAGGTTAAATTCTACACAATATTTCCTCATAAATTCGATAATTTTTCAGGTTAATTATGATGGGGTACTTTTGAGAAGCCTCGAACGTAGAGATGCAGATAAAGTTTTGAAAGAACTCCATGATGGCCCTACAGGTGGACATTTTGCGAGAGACACTACCGCTCATAAGGTATTGAGAGATGGTTATTACTGGTCCACTTTGTTCAAATATGCTCACACATACGCTAGAAACTGTAAAGTTTGTCAGATAAGCGTTGGGAGAGAAAAGAGAGCAGCAGTCCCACTCCAACTTGTAACTATTTCTAGGCCTTTTGAGCAATGGGGGTTAGATATCATAGGGGAAATTACACCAAGTTATTCAAACTAACATAAGTACATACTTACTGCCACCGATTATTTCACGAAATGGGCAGAGGTCGTCCCTTTGACTCATGTAAATGAGAAGGTGGTGATCCAGTTCATAGAACAACATCTAATCATGAGGTTTGGTGTCCCCTATGTTCTTGTGTTTGATAAACCAACTTACTTCTCTTCCACTTTGTTAACAGAGTGTTCCCTAGACAAAGGAATCATAATTATATACTTGGAAAATTATTATCCACAGGGAAACGGAGTGGCATAATCAACTAATAAGAACCTGGTGAGAATATTGAAGAAAACGGTTGCAGATAACTAGAGAAATTGGCATAATCTACTTCATAATGTTTTATGGGTCGATAGGGTCACACCCAAAGAAGCTAATTCCCCATACTTTCTGGTATATAGACAAGAAGCTATTCTTCCGAACAGGCTTTATCTTCCATCTCTTCAACTTGCCAAAGATTCTAGAGGGGAGCCTTCATCAGTTATACAACAAAGAATTGACACTCTTCTCATGCTAGAAGAAGAAAGTGAAAAATCCAAGTTGAAATTCATAGACCACCAGCAGATAGTTAAAATATGGTTTGACAAGCATAAGGATAAAGAGAATAATTTTGAAGTAGGAGACTTAGTCCTAAAATGGGACAGAGCAAAAGAGACTAAAGACAAACATTCTAAGTTTCAGAATCTATGTCTCGGACCTTTTCAGGTCGCTGAGAAGATTGGGGCATTCACTTATCGGTTACAGAATCTAAGGGGGGGACCTGATTCCCTACAAGTAAATGAACAAGCCCTAAAGCAATATTTCCATTAAAAAAAACAAATTATTTTGTTGTGCTTGTCTTCATGATTTTGTTTCAACTATGTTGATTTCGAAATGTTTTTTGTTTTCTTTTGGTTTTATTTTGGCACTTTTGAAAGTTGTGTTTAGAAAGACAATGATTGACCTAAAATCATGTGACATAGCGAACTCTGTTCCTAACTCATCACTCACATACAACACAAGAAGCGTCGAAGAACCTGCAATTGTTTCAAGGATCTCTCTATCTAACCTGCGCAGATGAACAACTTTGGAGAAATGTCAGAAGGATCTGCTTAGTGGCTTGGTGAGACATTAAAGGAAAGTTGGTAAGCTGAAAATGGACTACATGCACCTCAAAGACAGAGCTAGTAAGTTTCACCTTAACCATATCATATTGCAAAATAATAGACATCAACCTCTCACACTCGCTCAAGTCATTCTGCCGAAATAAAATTGAATTTATCAAATGAGTGGACAGTAGGAGAGGGCATGCAAATATCATTGTCGGGGATATGGATGCTCGCTGGCAGCGGAGCAAGGTCTGTGATGTCGGGGTGGCTCTGCTGGGGCTATGGACACTCGTTGGCAGCGGAGAAACACCATAGCAAATGATTAAAGGTAACTAAAGGCTCCATTCCAGTGAATACTTTACTAGAATTTGTAAAAGAGGGCATGAGTCAAGGTTACAGGAAACGAAGGAGGAATAAAGGTTAAAATCCCCACAGGCAGATGCAAAAGCATCAACCAGAGAATTTCAAATGCAAGGTGAAAAGAATCTCTGGTTTAAAACCAGTAAGTTCTCCACCAGCTTTTGTATCAGCCGAGAACGAAGGAGGAACAAAGATTATGCTTTTGCCGAGTAAGTCGCCATTTGTTGAGCACTCAACACACCCTTAAAATCCTATATCAAATTTTACTTTTTGGGTACCACTTGATCTTCTGCATTGTCTGATCATCTTCATTGTGAAAAATGTTGCCTTTGCTTGTCGTTTTGATTCTCATTTAATCCTATCAAAGTTTTCTACACGCGAAAACCCATACCTTAAAGGAAAGAACTAACATTTAATTAAAATAATCGACAGCCAAAACTTTTCCTCAACACGCTCAAAGATTCAACATCGGGAAGAATTAAGGATGAAAGAAAATCACTCGAGAAAACTAGAGTTGTCGAGCACTAATCCTCATCGGTGTCGGCAAAAGGAATTTTTCTTCCGCGATAGGAGTCACACAAGGATATCGTCGATGATCGATCCCTTCAGCATCGACAAAAGGCTTAAAAAGTAAGCTTTAATGAAGAAATGAAGATTGTGCCGATAGTCTATCCCCGATAACTTTCAACATCGACGCGTTTTAGAAAGCTATCACGTAGAGAACATAATAAGTCAATCCCCGATCATCGACCCCCGATACCTTTCAGCACCGAAAATCCAAAGTTTATTTTAACACATTTTTCCTGTCAAAAACCCCGACTCTGACTGAGATACATGATCAAACCACCTGTCCTCATCTGCCATCTGTCATTGCCCGAGTGGTTAAACATACGATCTAGTTTTCCCCTGAGGCATCATTGGTTCTCCAGACCCAATTTTCACCCCGGATAAATATTGTTGCATCAACGCCATATGACAAAATAAATCGGCGTCGACATGTTTTATCAGGAGGATACCAATGAGAAAATTCACCACGTATTGTCGATTCCTGATATGTCCACTTAGAAAGCGACGTGATGGGACATTTTAACTATAAGATACGATGGATCCAAAGCATTTAAAGAACCAATTAATTCCAAATCTCACATTAGTTATTAATTCGTGCGAGGATCAAATCAGCCATTTGAAATTGCTGATAGAGCACACTACCCTCTGCACCTCCGCCATCAACCCATGACGAATTGAATTGCAGGGATACAACGACATATCTCGTTTGATTTCCACTCATAACCTGAGTTAACTGGTCGATATGACGTGATATCTTCTTCTCCATTTAAATTCTTTCGAGCAGTTCATAAACAAGATCATCACGCACAAAGAAGTTCAGAGCATCCAGAGGAGCGAGACAAGTAATCTAGAGGAAGTTTTCAAGGTACATTGAGTATTAAACAATAGGTTTAGCAAGCGTTACAGCTATGTACCAGTATATGGATTTTTATGCTTCAATTCATTCATTTTTATCCGATGTTACTCTGTGCGCATGCCTAAAGGATTAATTCTGATGGCAGGAACAATGCCTCCAAAGAAACCAACCACCAAGAAATATCCAAGAGCGTTGAAGCTAAAGGAATCAGATGTAGGAGAAGGCTCTTCCCAAGCGGTCGCAAAACAATTCGAATTTGTTCCAAAGTCAGTGCCCATAATCAAGACATCCACCAAGGAGGCTTTCATTCAACCTTCGGCCTTTGGAGACATAGAGGCTAGAATAGGGACCAAGGCAGTACTCCTGCACTGGGGAGAAATTTTCCAAAAGATCAAGTGGGAAGAATTCCATGAATATACCTCTCACAGTGACCCTGATGTGAGGAAACTCGACGATGAAGTTTTCCCAAATATTCGAAGGTCGTACCTGCACATGGTAGAGAGAAAAACTCCAGTATTCCCTTGCATTGAGTGAAGTGGCTTATTGACCAAACATATAGACACAGATGTCTAATTAATGATGCAAGTGGTGAGTGTGTCAGGGTTTTCCTTCCACTGGAGGTGCATAATTACTACAAGCTCAGAGAACCGGAGGAACGACTGAACACCGAATTTGTCATAATATTCTATGAGAAACATGACACCAGTCAGGTAATGGCTTCGTGGTGGAGAGAGGATAAAAAAATACACCAATCAGACCTTCGGCTGGTACCCGACGACCAACCTAAAGGAGTCGTATATCTATTTAATGGCCCTCCTCTGTCGGTTTCATGGGGAGAAAGATTTCTCCAGGTTTTCAGAGGCTTGGGTGCCTCTAGATTATACTATAGCTATTTTCAGAAGAGGTTTTAATTGGGGTGCCATCATCTCCAAACAACTGAGCACTTGCATACAATAGGCTTAGACACCGAAAGAGGGAGAGGCTACATCCTTCCACATGGATTCTTATCTATTGGATGCCATTTGTGCCAGAAATGTCTTTTCCAGAATTAACTTGAGTTGGAACACCTCAGAACTCCCGGTCCATGTGTATTTCGGCATCTTGTGGGAGAACAGGTACAAGAAAGAGTGTCCCAGACTGTCGGTCGCGGCCAAGAAGATGATATCAAAGGTTGGTCATTGGTCTTTGGATGAGCGCGATACCTACATTAGGGTTTTCAGAGCCACGAGAGCGCCACACCTGTTACCTGTGTATGTCCCTGATCGACAAGTAGTAGGAGAAATCTGCTACCAGACCATCCTATAAGGTTACAATGCTACTCTGGTAAAAGATAAGAAGCGGGCATTCATACCTTATGGATTCCATATAGGTTTCTACATGGTAAAAGACACCGCTCAAGCCAAGCAGGAAGGGTTAAGCCAATTAGAGTTTTGATTCCATACTGGTCATTTTCGCAAGCATGAACCAAAGGGTCTAGTCCCAAAGCATGCGTTGTAAGTATCGTCTTGCTGGACATACGCCCATGACATGTTTGAAGATGAGATTTTAACAGAAAACACGCAGGATTGGGACGAAGTTATGGCAAGGATGTTCGATCCTAGAATGACCAAATTCAAATCCATGAGCCTAGATGAACAAGCAACAGCCCTGGAACAACAAGCTAAAGGAGCCCTCCAGGCCAAAGAGGAAATAATAGTGGCTGAGACAGCAGAAGCTCCCGAGGAAGTGGCCGAAACACCAAAGATTTCCCAGGTGACCCCGACATAGGATAGGAGTTCCCCTGAGGCTCAGGATGCGTAGGAGAGAGGGTTACTCATGTATGAATAGGCTCAATGGATGATGAATCATATGTGAGATAACTCGGACCTCGTCGGGATGCCAAGGCTTTTGACCAATAGCCCAGAAGAAAGCCTGATGAGACTAAGCGACTCTGAATTCATAGACCTTAATAACATCAATGGGTTAGATGACCCTAAATCCATAACACCACTAAAAGGATCACCGACAGGTATTGCAACGCAATCGGAGGGAGTCAGTGTATCGGTAGAAACAAGTGTGTCAGACCCCCTTCGCGAGATAATTAAAATATATGATGATGATGAGAGCCATGAAGTATCTCGCGGGTCTCTGGTGCATGTCAAAGAAGAAAAGGGACCTAAGAAGACATCTTCTCCTTTCTTTGACGTCCAAACCTAGGAGGTCACGCAGAAAGAAAAGGAAGATGAAAGTGTCCTAGACACTAAGTTGCTCGATGCATTGGCTACCCAAGCAAATAGTCCTAGAGATGAGCTGATGTTGGGTGAGCCAGAAGAAATAACCCTGCAACAGGAAGTCAACATCTCAATAGCTGATAGACAAGTAAGTATCGAGTCTATCCCTGACAGATCTATTTCAATCGATACTCAAAAACTCGATGAACGACAAACAAAAGTTAGGCCTTCTGAGCATAACGGGGAAGTCCAAGAAAATAACCTTGAACAAGTGTACACCGTCAGAGGTCAGGGAAATACACTCACATGGGGGGATCAACAGATTCCTGAACTAGTGGAAGAAGTAGATGATATATATGTGATCGCCTATGATCGGAAGAGGAAGGCTATTGTCCAACTGACCACCAAGAAAATGAGGATTATGTTGGATCGCTCCATCCTCACCAATACAGAGGAATATTTGATAAACACAAAAAATTCCAGAACATCTGAACTTATCAGCGTAGGGAGAGCGATCTCGGACGCCATCCTAGACAGAGCTAAAAAGGATGAGAAGGAGTTGGTTGTCACCCTGAAAGAACTGGAACATTTGCGCCACCTGATTGAGTATTATTAGGACACCACACATGCTGGATTATACTTAAGGAGTGAGTTCTAGGAGGCCTATAGAAAATTCATAGATGAGCGACACTTATTCACTGCAAGAATCCCTGAACTACAGGAGGACACCCTCATGGCACTCGCAACGTGAAATGATATGGAGCGGTGGTACGAAAAGACGCAACAAGCTGTGGAAAGAGTCGACTACATAGGTGCGGTCCAACAAGATCGATATAAAGAATAACATGACATTCGAGTGTTAAACGAAATCAATCTTGATTGCATAAAGAATTCAGCCGAGTATTGGTCAAAAATGTCTCGGGAACCCCACTGAGAAATTCAAGAGAAGAGGGGCAAGTGTGAGAAACATTGGACAAAGATTAATCAGGTGATGAAAGATATTAGACTCCCGAGTTCGACACACCCGAAGACTTTGTCGACTTACGCGACATAGTCGAATCGTACACCAAGAAAGATTCTTCATGGGCCGAAAGACTAGCAAAGGTGACCGAAACAACGCCAGGATAGGTGCAACAATTTATGGAACACCCGATCAGAGCTCTAGCTATGCTGCAACAGTTGAGTGCAAGTCTAGTTAAATATCAGGTGCATGCGATAGAAATAAGAGAAGTTTACACAACCCCGATGGAACAACACAGGTTCCCATACGCCAACACCTACGAGGAGTTGTTCATCAGTTCGTCTGAGTATGAGAAAAGTCACCCGTTCAAAGTGATATCTTAAGATGACTATTAGAAAACTGTTAGGATAGAACACCACGTGGGGAGTTTTTTTTTTACTTATCTACACTTAGCCGTTATTTTCAGTTGAATTTTATGTTATAAATAAGAGTATTGACCAATTAGTCAAAGGTCAATGGTTTTTGCAAGAAACTCCCTTTTTCCAGTTTGTTAAGAATTATTTTGGAGCTACCTATAATAGAGAAGTCCTTCTGGACCAAAGACAAGTGATATTTTCATCAAATGCACATATGAGTGGACGTGGAGAAGAACTATTTCATATCATGTTTCATGAATAGATGTTGTAACAAGTAAGAGTTATTGAATTTGTTGTTAAGTTATCTGATGCAATGTTTCACAGTTCTTTTCTTTAATGATGAAGATAATTCATTGTGTTTTTATGTGATGGATGATTAGAGTAGGTGAATTATTTTACTTGCCCTTACCTATCACATATGTGTTTTCTTTCTGATAATTAAGTGTCTCGGATAGTAATTGGATGCTCACATGGTTAACATATTAGTACTGGGCAAGTAGTATAAAAGTGTCATCTGCATGCTTGAGCAACGGGTTATCTTAAGCTCAACCTCTTCTCCAGTAGTTCAAATTATTCTTGTTTTGTTACCTAGTTGGTTTATACCGACTAATACCTTATCTTGGTCCCACCAAAAAGAAAATACAAAAAAGAGAAATTCCAAACCGAAGGAGAGGCCTTCACAAGAAGACATAAATCCCATCGATTAATTGGCTAGATCGCAATATATGGAAAACCATTCCACTATCAAACGCTACAAAGTCTAATTGGGCCTTGGTGGCGGGTTTGGTTCTTGCTGATGAACTTAAGGGATTTGGGACCCATCAACATAGCACTATGTTGGATTACTGAGAGGGGGGGTGAATCAGTAATAGAGCAATCTAATCCCTTTTAACCATATAATCCAAGTGCTATATCAATGAAGCATTATTATCCAATAACTGCAGAGTAAA
>JZKD02S2129960.1:372010-401831 GCA_000966675.3 Picea glauca
TTATATTACATCAATCATCAATCAATCAATCCTTTGACATCAATCAATCACTTGACATCAATCAATGACATCAATCAATCAAACCATTGGCATGAATGACAACATGATCCAACACACTATTCCTATTAAGTCTTTACCCCAACCACTTCATCCACTTTACATGTCTTAGAGAGGGATATCTTGGAAGCTCTCCTTGAACTAGGGAAAGATCTACCCAATAGGACACCTCATCAACCCTCCCATATTCAAGCTTGACAAGTTGCATAGTGTCTTTGAGCAATTAATTGTTTGATATAGTGATCTTTGATGCAATTCTTAGATGGATTATTTATTGATTGGATTCACTTATCATGACATTATGACTTGAGATCCTTGGAGGGCATGCTCATTTGTCTTTGTAGGACCTAGTTGTTGGACAGTTTTGGGAGAACAAGCCTAGCTTGGGATTCCATGGGGCTACAAGCCCACGGGTTGGATGCCAAGGGCCCGCATGATGGATGATAAATATCAGACTTGGAAGGACTTGATGATGACTTGGACGAAATATCCCATCCATCACTTGCTAAACGATTTTCCCAGGAGGGGAAAATTCCCTCTTTTTTAGCTTGACGTCATGTTTGGGGGGCTAAGGCATGGTGGTGAGATGGTATGCATTAGCACTTGGACGTTTTTTAGGCTTTTGAGGCTTTGACCATGAAGGAATAAATTTGGATGCTTGACATGTGGCTTTGGAAATCCTTACTACCCTCGTACATCACCAATGACCTTCTCCTAGTGCCAAAACGTCCCCTAAAGGGGTGACATCCATGTAATTAGGGTTTTATTTGTGCAAAAAGTGAAATTTTAAATGAATTGTTTAATATTACTTTGTTAAGGGGAAAAAATTAGGGTTGTTTACCCCTAATATTTTGGTTTACCCCTTAATTTGCGGTCAAGTCATCTTGGTGACATTTGTATAAATAAGAGATCATAAGATCTCATTTTAACATAACTCTCCCTTATTGTGAGAAGTATTGGTATGGAATTTTCAATACACTTGGCTCTATTTGTCTCTTGTGCACTTGTTTATGACTATCTTGATGAATGGTTTTTGGAGGAGTGAGGCAGTAGCCTTGGATGAATGCTTTCTAGATTTTATGGTGGATTATTTTAGCATATTTCTTTATTTTGGTATGGTCTTTTACTCTTATGCTATCATTTTTTTCAAGTCAAGGATTTTTGTGCTAGGAGATAGGCGGGAAGTATAAGGGAATACACCCCCACCATATTATTCATCATTTTATGCTTTATCTTATTGCTTAAACAACGGTTTACTAAGAGAAGTATAAGGGAATACACCCTCTTAGCTTAAACCCTAGCTAGGAAAACTTGCCTTGGGAAGTAAAAGGGATTACACCCCCAAGGAGGTAGCTTCTCTAGCTCCTTCTTTATTTGACTCCATTAACCCAATAATAAAGGAACTAGCCATATATTTTTTGCATTGGAGATATAAAATCATTGCCTTGGGAAACGTGACTTTTTTATCTTTTAGAAGGTCTCTTGATTGAAGTTAGTTTGCCTCATTGAGAGGAGTCTTCCCTTACTAGGGTGTCCCCTCTCTCCCACTACTTTAATTTATGTTAGAAACCCTAACCTACAACCATTAGGGCTTATCTAACCTAGATAAACTACTAACCATAAATCCTAAACTAACCCTAGATTGGCTCTTAAATTTTACTCATTTACTCTACTAATTAGGGTGCACATTTTGGGATAATTGTTGGCATGTTTTGATGGTGTAATTTTCTTACAAAAGTGAATGAATGCTACATACATAAAGTTTCAATTTTCTGTGGAAAACACATCTTATAACAACTTGATTTATTCATCCTTAAAGTGTCATTTTTCAGTCATAACTGATTATCATACTCATTGATAATATTATTGATTTATATCATGTTTTACATGCTGATTTGAATATCTTAATTGTTGATATACATTGTCATATATTGCTGGAAATTAGGGACAATAAGATTAACTTTCTTATCCATACTAACATATATCATTATGTTCAACACTCAACACACCCTAAAAAAGCCTCTGCCAAATTTTTACTTTTTTTGGGTACCACTTGATCTTCTGCACTGTTTGATTCGATTTTATTTTTGAAAATGTTTTGTATTTAATTATTTTCATGACTCTCATCACCTATTTAGGTTTTCTTGAACTTATGAAGCTTCATGAAAAAAAATACCTTAACACCTGAATAAAGAATTGACAGCCAAACACTTCACCGAACGCGCTCAGGGTTGGCATCAGAAAGAATTCAAAGAAGGAAAAAGAACCACTCAGAAAGCCTCAGTCACCGAGTGTCGATATCCATCGGCATCGACAAAAGGAAGTTTTGGTTTGCGCATAAAGATATCGCTGATAGTAGATTCCCCTTTGGAATTGGTAAAATATGGGGGGGGACAAGCTTTAACGAAGAACGGAAAGACATCGTTGATAGTCGATGCCCGGCACGCTTTATTGAAATCGGGGAAAACCTAGAAGGATCATAGCAAACATTCTGAATGCGATAAAACTTATTCCCGATCATCGATCCCCGATGCGTTTTCGGCATCAAGACTTTTTCAAGGTAGCCAATCCAAAAGTGCTTTGATAGGTTTATCGTTGATAGCCGATCCTAGCCACTTTTCGACATCGACAAGCTAAGGTTTGCTTTAGAATGAATAACTTAAGGAAAATATCGACCTCGATTAATACAAGTGAATTAAGTCATCTGTATTCAATGCCACGTGTCTTTACTAGGTAAGAGGGTCGTACAGTCTAGTGCTATCTTGAGTTATCCTTGGCACCCTAGGTCCAAGTCACAACTCTAAGTAAGCATTGTCGCGTCAACAATGTATGATAAAATTGATCGACGTCGGAACTATTTGCAGGAGGTTATCAACGAAAATGTTCATAGCACACCCCCGATCCCTGATCCACCCACTAAGAGAGCAACAGGATGGGACGTTTTAGCATTAGATATGATCAGATTTTGAGCATTTAAGGAGATAATTAATACTCGATCCCGCATTTGCTGCTACCTCGTGCGTCAACCAAAAAAATCATTTAAAATCACCGATAGACCACATCACCACCCATGCCTTCACCGTCAACCCACGATGAATTTAATCTCTAGAGATTCAGTGATAGATTTGTTAAAAATTCACTCATAACCTGAATTGAATGGTTGATGTGACACAGTAAGATCTTTCCTATTTAAAATCTCTTGAGTCATTATAAACAAAATCATTCTGTACGAAAGAGAATTTTGGAGCATCCGAAGGATAAAGATAAGCAACTCAAAGGTTGTATTGATCTCGGGATTTTAAAAATAACTAGGTTTTAACAAGCTTCAGAGGTATGTATCCGAGTCTGTAAATTCGTTGGCTGTAATTTTTGTATGTGAGTTTCTCGGTTTTTATACAGTCCCTAAAATTTTGTTTAAGTTTCAAGAACGATGTCGTCGAGAAAGCCAACCACCAGATGCTCTCCAAGAGCACCAAAGATAAAAGAACCAGAGACAGGTGAAGGTTCTTCAGTGGGAACCGCAAGGAAATTAGAGTATGCTCCTAGGCCGAAGTCTGTCGTCAAGACAACAACAAAGAAGGTTTTCGTCTAGCTCCCATCCTTTGGTGATACAGAGGCAAGAACATGGTCCAATATGGCTCTCCTACATTGGGGGGGTCTCTTTAACATGATTAGTCGAGAAGAGTACCCAGAATATGTCCCACACAATGATCGAGACGTAAGGGCGCTCGACGACCAGGTGTTCCTGAACATTCGACGATCGTATCTACATATGGTGGCAAGTAGAACCCCCATTTTTCCCTGCATAGAAGTCCTGAAGTGTCTCATCGACCACACAGACACACATAAGTGTTTAATCAATGATGAAAATGGTGGGTGTGTCGAAGTTTTCCTCTCGGTAGAAGTTCATAAGTATTACAAAATCAGAGACCTAGAGGAGTGGCTAAACACAGACTTCGTCATGAATTTATATGAACACCAAGAAACTAGCTGGGTGATGGCCTCATGGTCGAGGAAGGACAAGAATTTTACCAACCGGAGAACTGTCTAGTATGGGACAACTAACTTAAGGGAGCCATACATCTATTTGATGGCTCTCATCTTCCGATTGTACGGAGAAAAATATTGTTCTAGGTTTTCAGAGGCATGGATGCCTTTGGCATACACAGTTGTGATCATCAGGTGCAACATCAACTAGGGAGAAATAATCTCCAAGCAACTAAGCATCTATGTGCAGCAGGCCCAGGCACCAAAAGAAGGGGAAGCACCAACGTCTTACATGGCTTCATACTTGCTCGATGTCATGTGCGCCTAAAATGTCTTTGTCAACATGAATATGAGCTAGCATGTTGCAGAGCTCCCATTCCATGTCTACTTCACTGTGCTATTAAAAAAAATGTATAAGAAATCCTACTCCCTCATCTGCGATGAATTCATCGCCTAAATTTATTTTATTCTTTTTAAGAAGGAATGCCCAAGGCTATCGGCGGTAGCCAAAAATATGATATCCAAGGTAGGCCATTGGTATTTGGACAATCATGCCACCTACATCAGGGTGTTTGGGGCCACCAGAGCACCACATATCCTATCAGCTCATGTCCCAGACCGACTTGTAGTAGGAGAAATATGTTATCAAACCATATTGCAGGGCTACAATGCCACCATGGTCAAGGAAAATAAATGGGCTTTCATACCCTATGGTTTCCATGTAGATTCTACTTAGTAAAGGACACCATCCAAGCCAAACAAGAAGGGATGAGCCAACTCGAATACAGATTCCCGACAGGTAGATTCTGCAAGAACGATCCAAAGGGACTGGTCCTGTAACATGCTTCACAGGTGTCATCCTGTTGGCCGTATACTCACTACAAGTTCAAAGACAAATTTTTAAAGAGAACGTCGAGGACTCGGACGAGGTGGTGCAAAGGATGGTTGACCCAAAAATGATCAGGTTAAAGGCCATGAGCATGGATGAATAGGTGGAAAATATAAAGAATTCATCTCAAGAGGCCCTTAGAGCCAGGGAAGAAATCAGAGCGGCAGAGGCTGTTATAACCCTAAATTGCACCACACATGCTTACCTGGCATCAGGCCAACTCATATCCCTTCTTTGTAAAAAATCTTTTGAACAACTCTTTGAAAATCCTCTTGTGTAAAGGCCCACACGCCCTAACCCATTACTGCACGCGTGTACACACTAGATGAGTCACAACAACCCGCGTGTACCTACAAAAGAACGAAAAAAGGAAAGTTGCCGATGGAACAAAAAGCTATGGGTGAGTTAACTGAAACTCCCGGCCATGCATGGTCGAGGGTTCATCCAAAAACCTAGCTCCTTTTAGCCTATAAAAGAAGGGGTAGGGGTACCATTTGGAAAAGGGAAAAAAATATAGCAAAGAAACTCTGCCCATTTACATATTCCATTATCCCAACCCTTTAGCATTTACTAATGCCAAAGGATATTTAAAGCAAAGCAGTTGAAGGACAGAAGAAGAGGAGCCCAGGATCAGGTTCAAGGAGCGATGGCCGGTCTCAACTTTTGTAAGTTGACTCATTTTAAGTAATAAAGAGAATGCTTTTCCCATCCCAATTCATGAACTTTCTATGGTTTGATTAGTTTATGTTTGATTTCTAACCCGTTAGTATAGAAGTAGCATGCATGCATAGTTGTTGTTTGTCTTGAGTGCAGGTCATCTTTGGAAGGAGCATTGCGAACAATTAATCAAGCACAACGGAGGATCGACATCAAATGCTAGTAACAAGGTAGGTGGGTCTTTCCATGCATTTACTGAGAAAAGGGGATTTAAATCTAGGGATGTAGGTAGAAACTAATTTATATTCGGTCAAATCTGCATGCAAAGTATGAACTCTATTTTCTAGTCCGTAGGGTGTTTTTCCCAACAACAGAGGCCACAGAGGTGCAGAATAGGGGACTGACTATGACACTAGATGCATAGGAAATGGGATTGATCCTAATAGAACATGCACAACTAGTAATTGATCAGTTGCATAACGACCCAAACCTCGTGGAAATGACAAGGGTCCATGCCGACAACCCATTTGAGAGCTGGGTAGGTCCAAGTGGCCCATAGCTAATAAAAATTGAAGAAATCGAGGGGTTAGATAACCCTGAAGTTACAACGCCACAAGCCGAATAACTAGGGGACGTTTCATCTCAGCCAGAGATAGCAATGACATAAGGGAGAGCAATTACAACAAATGCCTTCCAAGACTTAATAACTATCTATGATGATGAGGAGAGTTCAGAGGTGTCCTTGGTGACTTCAGTGTAGATCACAAAGGAAAAAGAACCCAAGAAGGAATCTTCCCTACCTCCCGATGCTCAAATTCAAGGCCTTCCACAGAATGAATAGGAGGTCCAAAGTGTCTTAGACACTGAGCTACTCGATGTACCAGAGACCCAAGTGGATAGCCCGAAGGAAAATCTAGGGTCGGGCGAACAAGAAGAAGAAGTTCCATAGTAGGAATTTGGCATCTCAATAGTCAATTATCAAGTAATTATCGAGCCTACCCCTGATGCTTCAATTTCAATTGGTAATTTACCTCCCGATGAGAAACAACCAGAGGTTGGACCTTTAAAACACATGAAAGAGGTTCAAGAACCCAGTCTTGAACATATATACACCTTCGGGAGCCAAGGAAATATGCTTACCTGGGGAGATCAACAAATCCTCGAACCCATGGATGAGGTTTCTGCTATACAATCCATTTCCTATGACCATAAGAGGAAATCCATTTGTGAAGAGAACCACTAAGAAGAGGAGGCTTACTTTGGATCGTTCCATCCTCGTCACCACAGAGGAAAATTTGATTAGCACGGAGCATGCCAAGACATCCAAGCTTATTGGTGTAGGGATGGAAATCACATATGCCACCTTGGATAGAGAAAAAAGGGATGAAGATGAGTTGGTCATTGCGCTGAAGGAGTTGGAACATCTATGCCATCTGGAGAAATATTATCAGGACTCCACATAGGCCACGGTGTTATTGAGAAGCGAATTCCAAGATGCCTACAGTAAATTCACAAATGAGTGACACCTTTTCACTCCAGGAATAGTTGATTTTCAAGAAGACACCCTCATGGCGTTGGTGATGTGAAAAGATATGGAAAGATGGTATGAGAAAGAACACCAAGAAGTAGAAAGGATTGATTGCATCAGTGTCATTCAACAAGGTTGAGATGTCGAAGAGAACAACATTCAAGTACTAAGGGATGGTAGCATCGATTGCGTAAGGAAGTCAGACGAATACTAGGTGAAAATGGCCCAAGAACCTCATCAGGAAATCCAAGGGAAATGGGTCAAGCGCGAAAACATTTGGACCAAGATCAACCGGGCAATGAGAGACATTGGCCTCCCAGAATTCGGTACACCCAATGACTTTGTCAACTTGCATGACATAGTAAAATTATTGTTGAAATAATGTAACTGCAAAGTGTATTCTAATTATTATTGTGGAATTATTCATTAGATCAATCCCCTATTGCGGATTGATCATGTTGGCTATTGTTTTGTGGATTGGTAAAAACATAATTGTAATTGGCAGAATAAGAATTCGACCCCAAAATATATTAAAGAGGCCTCGAAATATATTAAAGGTGGTTATAACCACCCAGATTGATAAGTCGGCCCTGCCAGTGAAGAGACACTTCCACACGTTCCAAAATTGTATAAATAAGGAGGCTAGCACCTCACTTAGACACACACTCTCTTGTTCATTGAGAAACAAGTTTCGAAGCTGCAATTGGAGAAGAGAGAGAGAGAGAGAGCGAGAGAGAGAGAGAGAGAGAGAGAGAGAGAGAGAGACATTCTTGGGAGATGAATTTTTGTATTTGTTTGAGTTATCTCTTGGCATTGTATTGGCTATATATAAGAAGGAAATTTCTATTGGGTTTTCTCCCCCATGAGGGTTTCCCAGGATAAATGATGTGTCTCTTGTGATTGTGTGTTTCTCAGTGATCCTATTGTATGCTATTGTTATCTATTGAAATTCAAAGAACTCTAATAATAGCTTAAATTTTAGCATGGTATCAGAGCTATGCTGAAGAGAGCATCTTTCACAAGAGAAAAGTGAAAAACGTCACTGTTGTCGTACATGCAAATTAGGGATTTTTGTTAATGAAGTATTTCAGCCCTAAAACCATCTAGAAAAGTGCTCCCTTCCTCAAGGATCACTTTGGCATCCTCAACGCAACTTTTCAGTGGATAGATCTCCTGGAAAGTGAAACCTTAGTTCCACAAAGTACTAGAAGTACCATAAAACCAGAGTACCAGAAGTACCAAAGTACCAGAGGTACCAAAAAACTAGAAGCACCAGTACAGAAATCTACAGATCAAGTTTGGAGGGGTAAAATTTGGATTTTCTCAGATCCAAACACACCAGGCTACTCGCCTCAGCCAAGCACACCTCCTGGTAAGTTTAGAATTTGATTTTGAGCATTTTCATTTTTGGTCATTTTCCTAGCTCCAGGTAAAAGATGTCTGCAATCACTAAGCTTGTTGACAAGCTAGAAGGTGTGGAAAACTTCCATGCCTGGAAGTATAGGATTGGAATCATTCTTGAAGAGAATAACCTAGCAATATTCATCAAAGAAGAAGTGTTGAAACCCGACGATGCTGCAGATAAAGCAAAGCATCAAAAGGACACGATAAGGGCCAAAAGAATCATTGCAGATTCAATAAAAGATCACTTGATCCCTTATGTGTCATCAAAGAAGACTCTGAAAGAAATGTTTTATGCCCTAAGTAGACTATATGAAGGAAAGAACATAAACTGGAATATGAATCTAAGAACTCAACTCAAGAATACAAGGATGAAGAAAGAAGAATCAATCCAAGAATATTTCTCCAGAATATCCCAATTCAAAGAACAACTAGAAGCAATCAGAGATGCTATAGATGAATACAAACTTATAATGAAGGCCCTTAATGGTCTCACAAGACCTTGGGATGCATTCATCCAAACAATTTGTGCCAGAATAGAGAAACTGAAATTTGACAGTCTATGGGAATAATGCATTCAAGAAGAAACAAGAGTAGATAACTAAGAAGCGTTACTAGAAAGAGATGATGATCAAGCCCTAGCTACTCACACCAAAGGAGGAAGGAAGAAGTCTTACTTCCAGAAAAAAACTCATAAAGAGTCTTAGCCCCAAAACAAATCTCAACCAAAGAGATTCCAGAAGAAAGGAAAATGAAAGGAAAGAGATTACTCATCTGTCCAATGCTACCATTATGACAAGATGGGACATATTGCGAGATATTTTCCAACAAGACGATAATAATACAAAAGGAAAAATAAGAGGCACCATGCCCATGCAGTTGAAGATGAAGAGCCATCCACAAAGATGTTAGGAGAACAAATTAAATACTATGTGTTAATATCGGCCCTCTCAGGATTGATAACACTTGGAGAGGACACTTGGCTCATTGATAGTGGTCCCTCCAAGCACATGACAGGTCATAGAGATATTCTCTCTTGCATTTTAGAAAAGAAGTTTTCTCAGAAAGTGACACTTGGAGATGATTACCATATCCCATCAAGGGAGTGGAAGAATCAAACTACAAGCTTAATTCATGGAATTCAATGAAGATGAAGGACATACTCTATGTACCAGGTTTGATAAAGAGCCTACTATCCATTTCAGCTTTAGAAAAGAAAGGCTTCAGAGTTGCCTTCATAGATGGAGAAGTCCTTATGTGGGCTAAAGGAGAAAGCTTGAAAGAAGCAATCATCATTGGAAAAGAAGAAGGTGGCTTGTATAAGCTAAAGGGTCACTCAGAAGCTGCCATGACCCATGCCATTGAGAATCCATGTGAAATTTGGCATAGAATATTATCCCACATCAACTACAAGGCGCTACCATACGTATGCAAAGCAGTCACAGGTCTACCAAAACTCAAGGTTGACCATGAAGGTGTGTGCAGTGAATGTGCACAAGGGAAGATCATCAAGAACCCTTTTCTGAAGAGAGACAACAAATAAGAAGGAGTCCTAGAACTCATTCCTTCATATGTGTGTGGCCCAATTCCATCATCCTCCATCAGTGGGTATGTATACTATGTATCTTTTATTGATGATTATTCTCGTAAGACCTGGGTGTACTTTTTGAAATCAAAAGATGAAGTGTTCAATAAATTCAAGGAATTCAAAGCCTTGATAGAGAATCTTTCCGAAAGAAAGATCAAGATACTCAGGTCAGATAATGGAGGAGAATACACCTCAAAAGAGTTTGTGAACTTCTGCAAAGATGTAGGGATCAAGAGGGAGCTCACCACTCCCTACAATTCTCAACAAAACAATGTGGCAGAAAGAAAGAACAGAACGATAATGGAAGCAGTGAAGACCATGATCCATGATCAAGATCTTCCAATGTGCTTATGGGAAGAAGCAACAATGACAACATTATATGTGCAAAACCAATTGTCCCATAGTGCACTTGGGTTCAAGACCCCGAAATAAATGTTCATCGGAAATAAGCCAGAGGTAATCCATCTCAAAATATTTGGCTACCCAGTTTTTATACATATTCCGAAAGAGAAAAGAAACAAGTTGGACCCTTCAGGAAAGAAGAGAATATTTGTGGGATATTGTGAGGTCTCCAAGGCCTTCCAGATTTATATACTAGGTCACCATCACATTGAGATCAACAGGGATGTTACCTTTGATGAAGATGTAGCGCTTAAGAAATCGAGAAAATGCCATCTTGAAGAAGTATATGAAGAGGAACCTGTAGCTCCCAGAGTTGCAAAATCAACGAGGGAAGTTCCTAGAGCTGCAGAACCAGTAAGGGAAGTCGTAACTTCTCATGATGAGGAAATTATAGAAGATCATGATATAATAGAATTTCAAGAACCTACTCAGATGACAATCTCCCATAAGATAAAGCCTGCTTTGGAAAGAGATCTTATTCAAGATGGAGAGAAGAATGGTGTTCCCGAAGGAACCACGAGACAGGTGAAGAGACTAAAGCCATTATCCAGTTATACAGCTTTGATGTGTGATCTCCTAGAGAAGGAGCTTACCTTCTTTGAAGAAGCCATTCAGAAGAAATAATGGGCAGACAACATGATAGAAGAATACCAATCCATAATAAAGAATGATGTATGGGATATAGTTCCTAGACCGAAGAGTAAGGATGTGGTATCTTCCAAATGGCTCTTCAAAATAAAACATGTTGTTGATGGAAGTATTGAGAAGTATAAATAAAGATTTGTCGCTCGAGTCTTTTCTCAAAAGGAAGGCATTGACTATGAAGAGACATTCACTCCTGTCGCCAGATACACTTCGATCAAAACCATCATAACTCTTGCAACTAAGATGAAGTGGAAGTTACACTAGATGGACGTAAAGACAAATTTACTAAATGGTGTCATTGAATAAGAAGTGTATATAGATAAACCTCAAGGATTTGAAGTTGAAGACAGGAAGACTCATGTCTGCAAGTTGAAGAAGGCCCTGTATGGATTGAAGCAAGCTCCTAGAGCTTGGTATGACAGGATAAACGGTTTTCTGATGAGATTGGGCTTTACCAAGAGTAAAGAAGATTCTAACCTCTACTTCAAGGTTATGAACAATGAGCAGGTGATATTACTACTTTATGTGGATGACTTATTATTAACTGGAGAAGAAAATCTCATCACCGAATATAAGAAGAAGCTCGCCTCAGAATTTGAGATGAAAGACCTTGGCCTACTGCATTATTTCTTAGGTCTTGAGGTATGGCAAAGCCCAGAGAGAATCTTCCTTAACCAAGGGAAGTATGCAGTCGAAACCTTAAAAGATTTGACATGTTGGAGTGAAAGTCCATGAATACACCCATGGAAGTGAAGCTGAAGCTACTGGTCGACACTTTGTCAGAATTGATTGATGCCACGCTATACAAATAGATCATTGGAGTTGATGTACCTAACGGACACTAGACCAAACATATGTTTTTCCATGAACACCTTGAGTCAGTTTCTAGTAGAAATCATACATGTTCACCTAGTTGCTGCAAAACATGTGATGAGGTACCTTAAGGGTACATTAGATTGTGGTCTCAGCTATGATGGAGATCATAATTTCACAATGAGTGGGTACACTAATTCAGATTAGGATGGAAGTGTCTCTGACAGGAAGAGCACTTTAGGATGTTGTTTTAGTTTGGGATCAGCCATGATCTCATGGAAGAGTAGGAATAAATCCAACATTGCTCTCAGTACAGTGGAAACATAATACATTGTTGCATGTTCTGCCAGTTGCGAAGCTATATGGCTTCGTAATTTATTGGATGGTCTATTCGACCTAGAGATAAAAGAAACCATGATCCTATGTGACAACCAGAGCTGCATAAAGATGACTAAGAATCCTATATTTCATGAAAAATTAAAGCACATAGAGATTCAATATCATTACATCCGTGACATTGTGTAGAGAGGAGCCATAAATCTCTAGTACGTTAGCATGGATGAACAGGTTGTCGATGTGTTGACCAAGCCTCTATCTCATGTAAAGTTTGAGCACTTTCAATATAAGCTTGGTATAGTTCAAAAGGACCTTCCTTGAAAGGGGGAGTAGTGTTGTGATGAGATATATCTAGTAATGCACTTCTAGCCTCACCGTTGTGACGTAAAGCCAGTCTAGTTGTTGTGTTGAGATGTGCCTAGTACTGTGCTTCCAGTTTAACCGTTGTGATGTAAAGAAAGTCTAGTTGTTTTGTTGAGATGTGCCTAGTAACGTGCTTCCATCTTAACCGTTGTGACGTAAAGAAAGTCTAGTTGTTGTGTTGAGATATGCCTAGTACTGTGCTTCCAGCCTAACCGTTGTGACGTAAAGAAAGTCTAGTTGTTTGTTGAGATATGTCTAGCACTGTGATTCCATCTTAATTGTTGTGACATAAATCCATTCTAGTACCATGCTTCCAACTTTATTGTTGTGATGAAAAGCAAGACGAGTACCATGCTTCCCCTTAATTGATGTGACAAAAAGCAAGACGAGTGCCATGCTTCTAGCTTGATTATTGTGACGAAAACAAAGTTGAGTACTGTGCTTCCAGCTTGATAGTTGTGACGTAAAGCCAGTCCAGTATTGTGTTTATAGCTTAAGTCCTGTGATGATGTGCCAACCTCGTGCTGTGATGATGTGGCTAGCCTCGTGCTGTGATGATGATGTATTAGTTTTATACTAATCTATATTGATGCAAATGATGATTTCATTCTTTTGAGAATGACTATGCTACCGATGAGAATTTTTTTTGATGATTTATAGATATGTCAGTCAGTGTTCCAAGATGATATTGATGATGTTGTCCTCTCACTCACCTAATGTTGTTGATGATGTTGTCCTCTCTCTCACCTGATGTTGTTGAAGAATACCCTTCTTGTTAAGGGGGAGTGTTGAAATAATGTAACTGCAAAGTGTATTCTAATTATTATTGTGGAATTATTCATTAGATCAATCCCCTATTGTGGATTGATCATGTCGACTATTGTAAAATACCAAATCCCCTTTTGCGGATTGGTCAAAACATAATTGTAATTGGCAGAATAAGAAGTCGGCCCCAAAATATATTGAAGCTAGTTATAACCACCCAGATTGAGAAGTCGTCCCTTCCATTGAAGAGACACTTCCACACGTGCCAAAATTGTATAAATAGGGAGGCTAGCGCCTCACTTAGACACACACTCACTTGTTCATTGAGAGAAAAGTTTCAAAGATGCAGTTGGAGAAGAGAGAGACACAGAGAGAGAGAGAGAGAGAGGCGCATTCTTGGGAGAGGAATTTCCATATTTGTTCGAGTTACCTCTTGGCATTGTATTGGCTATCTAATATAAGTTTTTTCTAGGTTTTCTCCCCCATGAAGGTTTCCCAGGATAAATGATGTGTCTCTTGTGATTGTGTATTTCTCAGTGATCCTATATTATGCTATTGTTATCTATTGAAATGAAAAGAACTCTAATAATAACTTAAACTTAACAATTACATGTCGAACAAGACTCATCGTGGAATGCGGAGATAGAAAAGGTGGTGAGCATGGCACCAGGTCAAGTGAAACAGTTCATGGAACACCTGATCAAGGCTCAGACCGTGTTGCAGCAGTTAAGTACTAGAATAGTCAAATATCGGGCATGGGAAATAGAGATAAAGGAGATTCTTTTGGCCCCAATGGACCAACACTGATTCCCATATGCCAACACATGTTAGTATCTCTTCGTCCAATGGTTGGAGTATGAGAATATTCATCCACTCAAGTGAAACCATTTGATGACTCTCAGAAGATTGAGTGATGAAAGCGCCATGTGGTGATGTTTTGTTTTACTTAGCTTGCACTTTCGATAGTTATTTTTAGTTAATAATATGTTATAAATAGGAGGATCGACATGTTCGCAAAGGTAGATGGTTCTGGAAAAGACCCTCATTTTTGGATTTCTAAAGAATTATTTTGGAGATACCTTAATTGAGAAGTCTTGTTTAGGACCAGAGAAAAAGTTTTCTGTTTTTCATCAAAAGCGTGTGTGATTGGATCTGAAGAAGAATTATTTCTGATTTTATCTCATGAATGGATGTTGTAACGAGTAAGAGCCTTTGAATCTGTTGATAAGTTATCTAATTCAATATTTTTATAGTTCTTGTCTCTAATGATGAAAAGTAAATCGTTATGTTAATATGTGATTGATGATTAGAGTTAAGGAAACTATTTTTCTTTCCATCATTTATTGCATGTATGTTTTCTTTTGATAATCATATCTCAGTCAATAATTGGAACACCAGTAGGTTAATGTATTAGTACTGGGCTTGTTGTAGGTGTAAGAATCATTGTCTTTATGCTTGAATATGAGGGTTATCTCGAGCTCAGCGTTCTTAAGTAATTAAGTCCCTCCCCCTCTGTTACCCAGCTAGTTTATACCAATATTTATCTTGTATCGGTCCCACCTATAAGAGAAAATAAAAAATGAGAACATTTGAACTGAAGGAGGAGTTTTCACAAGAAGACATCATGTCGATCACTACGTAAATACCATCGATTAATTGGTCGGATCACAATATCTAGAGAACCATTCCACCATTAAATGTTGCAGAGTTTAATTGGGCCTTGATGGCAAGTTTGGTTCCTACTGTTGAGTTAAAGGGATTTAGGACCCCTCAAATAATTGGTGCCAGAAGGAGGGCAAAGAATGAATGGCTGACAATATTTTTTACAAAAATTTTCACACAACCTATAGATTCAAAACAGCCCACATGCATGGCTAGTCATTCTCAAGATATCCCACACACACTTAGTACTCCTGAAATGAGTAAATCACCCCAGCAAGAGGAAGAACATCTATTCCTTGAGATACCTTACACTCTTCCTCACGAGGAGTTGAACCAGTTCAGAAGAATCAAAAGAGATTACGCCCGATAGATCAGAGCATTTCCCTTAGCTCCGTTACTTCCTCGTAGAAAACAAGTAAGAAGACCAATGGTCGATACCCCCGACCAAGGTTTTGTGCACACAGTAGAATACTTGGTATATTTCTCCCTCACTGAAATCAAAACATCCTCTTAATCTAATCCCTGAAACACCATCCAAAAACTACTCTGAGCTCAACGATTTTTCTGACGAGGAAGGGTTTAACTCAGAACGCTCAGTTTTAAGATCAGACGACATGGAAGACAACAATGATCATAATGAAGAAAGGGGGATCCATCTAAAAATAATTAACCTTGGTTGGCTAGAGATGCTCTGGCCATCCCTGGATGAATACATAACCTTCCTCGACATCCAGAAAAGTTACTTCCTAAATTTGACCCCGAAACCTCATGATTTTCGGAAGACCATATCAACAAATTCATACTATCTATCAGATTGATGAATGTCCAACATGAAGACGTATTATGTCGTATTTTCCCCAATACTTTTGAGAATTCAACCTCCACGTGGTATTTTAACTTACCTGTAGGATCCATAACTAGTTGGACGAAGTTTCAAAATGATTTTCTAGATAAATTTGTAGAAGAAACCACTACATGAGCTTTGATGGGTGAGTTGTTCGCCGCCACCATGAGTTCAAAGGAGAAGGTTAAAGAATTTAATCAATGGTTCACCACTATCCTAAACAAATTTCAACCCGAAGCTAAAACCACTTAGGAGTTGAAAATCAAAGTATATGCTAATTCTCTCCTAGCTTCTATTTCCATGTTTTTGAAGAGGGCTGCCAAAACAACCTTAGCTGAAAATTTTGAAGAAGCCAAAACAATAGAATTTTAAATGAAGGGATGTAAATAAGGCCAGGTCTCACTAGTTAATAAGGAAGTTCAACCTCCTCCCAAGAGAGGACTCATGTTGACTAGACCCCCAGGGAAACAAACAAAACAAGGTTCTGAAAAGGGAAGCAGATACATAGAAGACCTACAACGCATGGTCAATAAATTGTTAAACGAAATCATAGACATGAAGAGAAGTGCATGGGAAGGAAACCAAGGACAAAGGCCCTATAAACCCTTTTTAAAAATAAATTCGCCTTTCAAAGCAATTGAACCCTCACCAACCAACTTAAACGTCGATCTGAGAAATGTAGCATCTGACTCGTTCTATACCTATCACCAAGAGAAACACTCTGAAAGAGACTTCCCACAATGGGTGCATGCCATGAATTTGATGGCCAACTGGTTTCTAGATGAGGTTTCCCTAACCGAACAATCAAGCGACTTAGTTATGAATATTGTTGATCAGGAAAAAGTTGATCCACCAGAATAAACAACCATGTTGATATGGGACCCTGACCTACCAATGCCTTCCGATAACCTATTTGAGGTTCAATAACCACCCGTGGAACTATTGGTTGTGCAAACACGAAGTAGGGGTCAACCTGTCTCAAACGACCTTACTACGACCCAAACTTCGGGAGGAAAACCAGCTCTCGATCACTTGAAAACACCTTTTGTTCCCCAAAGGAATATTATAAACATCCATACATGATAATCACCCAATATAGACTACAACATAGTAGAATATTTGAAAAGGTTGAAGGAAAATATATCGATCATGGACATGTGTAGAATCCCCCAGCAAAAGGAATTTATGTTACAAACATTGAATTCAATAAAAAATATTACAACTAGCACTGAACAAGGATAAAATCCAACACTCACAGATCTAAGAAATAAACCAACGATAAACGCTTGCTCTGAATACAAGAAGGGAAAACCTTTTGTCCCTCTGTTTCTTTTGAAATTTGAAGTCTTCAACGGAAACCTCCATAATTGTTTGGTTGACTCAAGAGCATCCTCCAATGTTATGCCATTGTCTATTTGCAAAAAATTAAACGCAATCCCTCTCAAAAAAGATAAACATGTAATACAACTAGACAGAACCCAAGTGAAGGTTATGGGAGAGCTCAAAGATGTAATGATTAGAATAGCGACACACCCTAAATTTGTTCAAGTAATTGACATCATTGTAGTAGATATCCCAGAAGCCTATGGATTTCTACTGAGTCGAGATTGGTCTGAGAAGTTAAACGGATACTTTAGTATAGACTAGGATCACCTTTGGTTTCCATTAAAGGGACACACAAATATGATCATAATCGATAGGGAAATATATATTAAACACACAGTCACCGACCTGGAAACCATTAACGAGCCCTCATCGACAGACTTTCCCATGCTAGGAAATTATTCCTGTGATTCCAATTTCGGGAATTTCTCCCCCCTCTCATCTGATGTCCCTCTTACTCAAAACTATGAAGTAAGTTTTCAAGAAAATTTTCCAACGACGACAGGGGAAACCCTCTTCTCTCAGGAACCGGTGTTAGAAATCATGGTACAGATAAGAGGAAAGGAAGAAAGTGGTATAAGAAATGAAGCTGTCAGTTTTCACTCACAAATGTGGACCTTATACTTTGATAGATCTAAATCACAAGAAGGGTCAAGGGCAAGGTGCATCCTCATTGACCCAAAAGGTAAATGAAATTGCATGTTTTGTAGACTAGAATTTGAATGCACAAACAACACCACCGAGTATGAAGATCTAGTACAAGGGCTAAAGAAAGCCATAGACTTAAACGTTAAAGAAATGAAGGTTTTTGGAGATTCTTAAATCATTGTTAGACAAGTAAGGAACACTATACATTGCAACTCTCCCCACCTGAGGAATTACCAATAGGAAGTGCACAGACTAATAGAACATTTTGAAGCCTTCAACATTACAACGATCCCCAGAACAAAGAACACTCTTATTGATTCTATCACCACCGATGCCTCAAGGCTATCACCTCTAGAAGACTATGAAGCCTCCCAGTTCACTATGGAGCTACTCTACAAACCATCGGTGCCCAATAATATTTCTAATTGGAAGGTATTTGAAGAAGATGAACATATCATAAACTTTTTGACCAATCAGGATAATTTTAAAGACTTGGCTATTGACGATGAAGTATTCCAAGAGAAATTAGCAGAAAATGATCCTAATACAAATCAACCTACTAACAAACCAAGATCTCACACGATACCGAAGGGAGTATCCAATTTAGAAAACCTTTTTGACCTAAGGGAAAGATTTAAAGGGTCAAAGAATGCAAAGATGGGGAGTTCATGTCCCATGCACAAAACTGTAAATCTAGGAACCCCGTAAAAACCCAAGAATATAAATCTTGGCAAGATAATATCTAAAGAGGAAAGGGAGGCCTATCTCAAACTTTTTAGACAATATCAAGATGTTTTTGCATGGTCCTACCGAGATCTGAAAACTTATGATACTTGTATCATTGAACACACTATCTTGTTAAATCCTGAAGTGAAACCCTTCCAACAGAAGCTCAGGAAGTACCACCCATCCCTGGAGCCTCTCATGTGTCAGGAGTTAAAGAAACTACTAGATGCCAATATTATCTTCCAGGTTAGACACTTTGCATGGGTAGAAAATTTGGTTCCTGTGAGGAAAAAGTCTGGGGAGATCCGCCTATGCGTAGATTTCAGAAACCTCAACAGAGCTTCATAAAATGAAAACTACCCAGTCCCATCGATGGAGAAACTCTTGCAGACCATGTCTGGCTCTGAGATTTTCTCCCTGCTGGATGGTTTTTCAGGTTACAATCAAGTTCTAGTTTCAGAGGAAGACCATTTGAAGACTACCTTATGAACCAAGTGGGGAACCTTTGCTTATAAATGTATGCCCTTTGGGTTAATCAATGCAGGGGTGACCTTCCAAAGGGCCATGGATGTAGTGTTTCGAGGACTAATCAACAAGTCTGTAGTAATCTATTTGGATGACGTGACTGTGTATTCAAAGAAAAGAGAAGATTGCATCCAACACTTAACCCAAATTTTTGAAAGGTGTAGGAAATACAGTATATTCTTAAACCCTAAGAAAACTATTTTTGGTGTCGAGGAAGGTAAATTGCTAGGTCATATTATATCTCAAGCAGGAATTCACATAGACCCAGAACAGATTAGGGCTATAGCTCAGCTCCCATTACCCCATAACAAAAAGGCTATACAATCCTTCCTTGGGAAAATCAATTTTGTTGGGAAATTCACCCCCGATTTCGCTGAAATGATCAAACCCTTAAAAAAAATGATCCATAAAGATGTTGAATTTAAGTGGGACGTTGAAAGGAAAAGTGCTTTCAGCAATATTAAGACTGCAATATCTCAAGCCCCAGTGTTGCGAAGTCCCGATTTTAGCAAAGAATTCTTCCTCTATACTTTCTCCTCTAACCAATCATTAGCTGCAGTATTGACTTAGAAGGATGGTGACAACAACGAGGCCCCGATATCATTCATGAGCATTAATCTCCAAGGGGCTGAACTAAATTACCCTATTATAGATGAGCAGGCTTATGCAGTATACAAGGGAGTGAAACACTTCAGATCTTACATCCTGAAGAACCATACCAAAGTCATCGTGCCTCACCTTGTGTTCTGATCCCTATTCACTCAACATGAGATGGGGGAAAGAAGAGGAAATTGGATGGAAGTAGTCCAAGAATTTGATCTAGATATAAAACCTACTAAACTGGTTAAGGGACAAGGGTTATGAAAACTGGCAGTTGAAGCCTAGGACCAAGTAAATGAAGACCCCAGGTAGGAGAATGAATTGGCATTATGGTGTGGTGAAGCTTCATACGTCTCCCCAGGGCAAGAGTCTTGGTATGAGAAAATGACTTATCTCCTGCATCATGGAACTTTCCCAGAAAACCTAAATCCTAGGGAAAGGAGAGCCCTCGGGTTAAAATCAACACAATATCTCCTCATAAATTTGGTGCTCTTCCATGTTAATTATGATGGGGTACTTTTAAGATGTCTTGAACATGAAGATGTAGACAAAGTTCTGAATGAGCTCCATGATGGTCCTGTAGGTGGACATTTCACAGGAAACACCACTGCTCATAAAATAATGAGAGTTGGCTATTATTGCCCTACTTTGTACAAGGGCACTCACACATACGCTAGAAACTGTAAAACTTGTCAAATAAGCACAGGGAGGGAAAATAGAGTAGATGTCTCTCTCCAACCTCTGGTTGTTTCCAGACCATTCGAGCAATGGGGGTTAGATATCATAGGAGAAATTACATCGGGTTCTTCAAAACAACATAGATACATACTAACTAACACGCACTATTTCATGAAATGGGCAGAGGCAATCCCTCTAACTCATGTAAATGAAAAGATGGTGATCCAATTCATAAAACAACAGCTGATCACAAGGTTTGGTGTGCCTTTTGTCCTTGTTTTTTATAATTCCGCTTACTTTTCTTCCACCCTATTAACAAAGTTTTCTCTAGATAAAGGAATCATAATAAGATATCTTGCAAACTATTATCCACATGGGAACGGAGTGGCATAAACAACCAATAAGAACCTAGTGAGGATATTAAAGAAAACAGTTGCAGACAATCAGAGGAAGTGGCAAAGTTCAATCCATGATGCTTTATGGGTTGATAGAGTAACACCCAAGGAAGCTATAGAAAATTCCCCGTACTTTCTGGTATACGGATTGGAAGCCATTCTCTCGAATGAGCTATATCTTCCATCTCTTCAACTTTCTCATGATTCTAGAGGACAACCCTCATCAGTCATACAACAATGAATTGATACCCTTCTCATGTTGGAAGAAGAAAGGGAAAATGCAAAATCAAAATTCATAGCTCATCATCATATAGTTAAAAGGTGGTTTGATAAGCATAAGGCTAAAGAGAATAATTTTGAAGTGGGAGACTTAGTCCTAAAATGGGACAGAGCAAATGAGCCGGAAGGAAAACATTTTAAGTTTCAGAATCTATGGCTCGGACCTTTTCAGGTGGCCGAGAAAATTGGGGTAGGCATGTATCGGTTGCAGATCTGAGGGGGCAACCTGACGCCCTACCAGTGAATGTCCAAGCCCTAAAACAATATTTTCATTAAAAAAAAAATTATGTGTGTGTGTGTGTTTTCACGATGTTTTGTTGTAGGATAGGTCGATTGCGGAATGCATTTTTTTTTTGTTTCTTGCTATAGTACTTTTGCGCTTTTGAAGATTATGTTTAGCAAGACAATGGTTGACCTCAATTCATGTGATATGATGAAATCTGTTCCTGACTCATCGCTCACATACAACACAAGAAGCGTTGGGAGACTTGCGGTTGTTTTAAAGGGTTTTTCTATCTAACCTGCAAATGAAAAACCTTGGGAAAATGATGAAGTGTCTTCCTGGTGATCTAGTAAAACCTTAATGGAAAGGTGGTAAGATAGAAAGGACTACATGTACCTCAAAGACAGAGATAGCAAAAATTCACCTTAACCATCTCATTTTACAAATAACATACGTCCTCCTCTCCCACTCGCTCAAGGCATTCTGCAGAAATAAAATAAACTATATCAAATGAGTGCATAGTAGGAGAGGGTATGCAGATAACGCCACCGAGGCTATGGATGCTCGCTGGCGAAAAATCAAGGTATGTGACGTCGAGGTGACTCCGTCGGGGCTATGGACGCTCACTAGCAGTGGAGCAACACCGTAAAAAGTGAATAAGGATAACTAAAGGGCCCGGGTCCAGTGAATGCCTTGCACCACTCTTTTAAAAGGAGACATTAGTCGGGGTTACAGGAAAGGAAGGTGGAATAAAGGTTGAAAACCCCATAGGCAGACTCGGATGCATCAACCAGGGAATTACAAATGCAGGATAAAAGAGGCTCTGATAAAAACCAGTTAAGTTCTTAACCAACTTTTTCATCAGCTGAGTCGAGGTGGGAACAAAGATTCTGCTTTCTCCTAGTAATTCCCCATTTGTTGAGCTCTCAACACACCCTAAAAAATCCTCTGTTAATTTTTTATTTTTTTTGGGTACCACTTGATCTTTTGCACTGTCTGATTCGATTTCATTTTTGAATTTTTTTTGTCTTTGCTTATTTTCATGACTCTCATCACCTATTCAGTTTTGCTTGAACTTATGAAACTTCATGACTCAAAAGACCTCAACACCTGAATAAAGAATCGACAGTCGAACACTTCACCGAACGCACTCAGAGTCGACATCGGAAGGAATTCAAAGAAGGAAAAAGAACCACTCGGAAAACCTCAGTTGTTGAGCACCGATCTCCATCGACATCAACAAAAGGAAGTTTTGGTTTGCACATAAAGATATCGCCAATAGTCGATTACCCTTTGGCATCGATAAAAGACAGGGGGGACATGCTTTAACGGAGAACGAAAAGACATCGTTGATAGCCGATGCCTGACGCGCTTTATCAAAATCGGGGAAAACCTAGAAGGATCGAAACAAACATTCTGACCACGATACAAGTTATTGTTGATCGTCGATCCCCGATGCGTTTTCGGCATCGGGACATTTTCAAGGGAGCCGATCCGAAAGCACTTTGATAGGTTTATCATCGATAGCCGATCCTGGGCACTTTTTGGCATTGGAAAGATAAGGTTTGATTTAGAATGAATAACTTAAGGAAAATCCTAACCCCAATTAATACAATCTAATTAAGTCATCGGTCTTCAATGCCACATGTCTTTACCATGCAAGAGGGTCGTATAGTCTAGTGCTATCCCGAGTCATCCTTGGCTCCCTGGGTCTGAGTCACACCTCCGAGTAAGTGTTTTTGTGTCAACAATGTACGGTAAAATCGATCAGCGTCAGAACTATTTGCAGGAGGTTATCAACAAAAACGTTTATAGCACACCCGCGATCCCCAATCCACCCACTAAGAGAGCGACACGATGGGACGTTTTAGCATTAGATACGATCGGATTTTGAGCATTTAAGGAGATAATTAATACCCAATCCCACATTAGCTGCTACCTCGTGTGCCAACCAAAACAGTCATTTAAAATCATTGATAGACCACATCACCACCCGTGCCTCCATCGTCAACCCACGATGACTTTAATTTCTAGAGATTTGGCGGCAGATTTGTTAAAAAATCACTCATAAGACAAATTGAATGGCTGATGCGACATGGTAAGATCTTTCTTGTTTAAAATCTCTTGAGTCATTGTAATGAAATCATTTTGCACGAAAGAGAATTCTAGAGCATCAGAAGGAGCAAGACGAGCAACTCGAAGGCCGTATTGATCTCGGGATTGCCAAAATAACCAGGTTTTAACAAGATTCAGAGGTATGTATACGAGTCTGTAAATTCATTGGCTGTAATTTTTGTATGTGAGTTTCTTGGTTTTTATACAGTCCCTCAAATTTTATTTAAGTTGCAGGAATGATGTCGTCAAGAAAGCGAACCACCAGTAGCTCACCAAGAGCACCAACGCTGAAAGAACCAGATATGGGCAAAGATTCTTCTCCGGGAACCGCAAGGCAATTGGAGTACGCTCCTAGGTCCAAGCCCATCATCAAGCAACAACAAAGAGGTTTTCGTCCAGTCCCCGAGCTTTGGCGATATAGAGGCAAGCACACAGACACACATAAGTGTCTAATCAATGATGAAAATGGTGGGTGTGTCAGAGTTTTCCTCCCGGTACAAGTTCAAAGTATTACAAACTCAAAGACCCAGAGGAGCGGCTAAACACAGACTTCGTCGTGAAGTTCTATGAACACCACGACACCAGCTGGGTGATGGCCTCATGGTGGAGGGAGGACAAGACGTTTACCAATCGGAGCACCGACTGGTATGGGACAACTAACTTAGGGGATCCATATGTCTGTTTGATGGATCTCATCTGTTGATTGTACAGAGAGAAATATTGCTCCAGGTTTTAGAGGCATGGCTTCCTTTGGCATACACAATTGTGATCACCGGGTGCAGCTTCAACTGGGAGAAATAATCTCCAAGCAATTAAGCATCTGTGTGCAGCAGGCCTAGGCGTTGAAGGAAGGGGAAGAACCAACGTTTTACATGGATTCATACTTGCTCCATGTCATGTGCACCAGAAACATCTTCATCGACATGAATCTGAGTTGGTATGTTGCAGAGCTCCCGGTCCACGTCTACTTCAGAGTGCTATGGGAAAACAAGTATAAGAAATACTACTCCCTCATCTGCGATGAATTCATCGTCTGAATTTATTTTATTCTTTTAAGAAGGAATCCCAAGGCTATCGACGATAGCCAAAAATATGATATCCAAGGTAGGCCATTGGTATTTGGACAAGCACACCACCTACATCAGGATGTTCGGGGCCACCAGAGCACCACATCTCCTATCAACTCATGTCCCAGACCGACTTGTAGTAGGATAAATATGTTATCAAACCATCTCATAGGGATACAACGCCACCCTGATCAAGTATAGGAAACTATCTTTCATACCCTATGGTTTCCATGTAGGGTTCTACTTGGTAAAGGACACCACCCAAGTCAAACAAGAAGGGTTGAGACAACTCGAATACAGATTCCCGATGAGAATATTACGTAAGAACGATCCAAAGGGCCTGGTCCTGCAACATGCTTCACAGGTGTCGTCCTACTAGCCGTATGCTCACGACAAGTTCGAAGATGGAGCTTTTACAAAGAATGCTCAGGACTAGGACGAGGTGGTGCAAAGTATGGTTGACCCGAAAATGACCAGGTTCAAGGCCATGAGAATGGATGAATAGGAAAAAACTATATAGCAGTGGGCTCAAGGGGCCCTTAGATCCAGGGAAGAAATCAGAGCGATAGAGGCCACAAAGGTGCGTAACAGGGGACTGACTATGACACCAGAGGCATAGGAAAGGGGATTGATTCTAATGGAATAGGCACAACAAGTAATTTATCAAATATGGAATGACCCAGACCTCATGGAAATGATAAGGGTCCCTGCCGACAACCCAATTGAGAGCCAGGTAGGTCCAAGTGGCCCAGAGCTAATACAAATTGAAGAAATCGTCGGGTTAGATAACCTTGAAGTTACAACGCCACAGGCCGGATCACCAGGGGGCATTTCAACTCAGCCAGAGATAGCGAGAACATCAGGGAGAGAAAGTGCACCAAACCCCCTCCACGACTTAATAACCATCTATGATGGTGAGGAGAGTTCAAAGGTTTCCTTGGTGAATCCGGTGCAAATCACAGAGGAAAAAGAACCCGAGAAGGCATCGTCCCCAGCTCCCGATGCTCAAATTCAAGGCCTTCCATAGAATGACCAGGAGGTCGAAAGTTTCTTAGAAACTGAGCTACTCGATTTACCGGAGACCCCAGTGGCAAGCCTGAATGACGAGCCAGGGGCAGGTGAACAAGAAGAAGAAGTTCCACATCCAGAACTGGACATCTGCACATCCAATTATCAAGTAAGTCCCGGGCCTTCCCTTGATGCTTCAATTTCATCCCGTACTTTACCTCTCGATGAAAAACAACCAGAGGTCGGACCTTCAAAACACATGGAATAGGTTCAAGAACCCAGTCTTGAACAGATATACACCGTCGAGAACCTAGGAAATATGTTTACCCGGGGAGATCAACAAATCCCCAAACCCGTGGATGAGGTTGTTGATATACAAGCCATATCCTATGACCAGAAGAGGAAATCCATCATGAAGAGAACCACCGAGAAGAGGACGCTTACTTTGGATCACTCCATCCTCATCACCACAAAGGAAAAATTGATTAGCATAGAGCATGCCAAGACATCTGAGCTTATCGGCACGGGGATGGCAATCACAGATGCCACCCTGGATAGAGAAAAAAGGGATCAAGAGGAGATGGTCATTGCGCTGAAGAAGTTGAAACATCTATTCCATCTGGCGAAATATTATTAGGACTCCACACAGGCCACGGTGTTCTTGAGAAGTGAATTCCAAGACGCCTACAGTAAATTCACAAATGAGCGGCACCTTTTCACTGCAGGAATATTCGATTTCCAAGAAGACACCCTCATGGCATTGAAAACATGAAAATATATGGAAATATGGTATGATAAAGCACACCAAGCAGTGGAAAGGATTGATTACATCAACGTCGTTCAGCAGGGTCGAGATGCCAAAGAGCATGGTATTCGGGTACTAAGGGATAGAAACATCGATCGCATAAATAAGTCGGTCGAATACTGGGTGAAAATGGCCCAAGAACCTCATTAGGAAATCCAAGGGAAATGGGCCGAGTGCGAAAATATTTGGACCAAGATCAACCAGGCGATGAGATACATCGACCTCCCAGAATTCGATACACCCGATGAATTTTTCGACTTCCATGACATAGTCAAATTACATGTCGAACAAGACTCATCACGGGTTGAAGATATAGAAAAGGTGGCGAACATGGTGCCAGGTCAAGTGCAGTAGTTCATGGAACACTTGATCAAGGCTCAGACCGTGTTGCAGCAATTAAGTACTAGAATAGTCAAATATCTGGCATGGGCAGTAGAGATAAAGGAGATTATTTCGGCCCCAATGGACCAACACCGATTCATGTATGCCAACACATGTGAGGATCTCTTCATCCAATGGTCAGAGTACGAGAAGATTCATCCACTCAAGTGAAACCATTTGATGAATCTCAGAAGACTGACAATGAAAGCACCATGTGGCGATGTTTTGTTTTACTTAGCTTTCACTTTCGATAGTTATTTTGAGTTAATAATATGTTATAAATAGGAGGATCGACCTGTTAGCAAAGGTTGATGGTTTTGGAAAAGACCCTCATTTTTGGATTTGTAAAGAACTATTTCAGAGCTACCTTAATTGAGAAGTCTTATTTAGGACCAAAGACAAAGTTTTTTGTTTTTCATCAAAAGTGTGTGATTGGATCTGAAGAAGAATTATTTCTGATTTTATCTCATGAATGGATGTTGTAACGTGTAAGAGCCTCTGAATCTGTTGATAAGTTATCTTATTCAATATTTTTATAGTTCTTGTCTCTAATGATGAAGAGTAAATCTTTGTGTTAATATGTGATTGATGATTAGAGTTAAGGAAACTATTTTTCTTGCCATCGTTTATTGCATGTATGTTTTCTTCTGATAATCGTATCTCAGTCAATAATTGGAACACCAATAGGTTAATGTATTAGTACTAGGCTTGTTGTAGGTGTAAGAATCATTGTCTACGTTCTTGAGTATGAGGGTTATCCCAATCTCAGCCTTCTTCAGTAATTAAGTCCCTCCCCCTTTGTTACCCAGCTATTTTATACCAGCATTTATCTTGTATCGGTCCCACCTATAAGAGAAAATACAAAAAGAGAATGTTTGAACTAAAGGAGCAGTTTTCACAAGAAGACATCTTATCGATCACTACGTAAATCCCATCGATTAATTGGCCTAATCGCAAGATCTGGAGAACCATTCCACCTTTAAATGTTGCAGAGTCTAATTGGGCCTCGATGGAGGATTTGGTTCCTACTATTGAGTTAAAGGGATTTAGGACCCCTCAACACATTGCAAGTTGGATTTTCTTGTGTCTCAGTAAGGTACAATCATCAAGAGAAGTACTATACATGTGGGGAAACAATAACTTGACTTACAAGGAATCTCTTCCCACATTCCACTCCACTTATACTTGACCTCTAGGGGATCCACTTCCATCTCTCTCCATCTCCATCTCAATCCCCTAGGTTCATCAAGATCGCATCCCTAGAATGACCTATTCACCCTTGAAGTGTATGACCTACATCGAGGTGACATTGGGTGTAGGATTCCCAATTTGTAGCACTTTATTTGTGGTTGGGTCGATATTTTCCCAACAAACAACTTGTGCTATAACAGGGTGCCAAAATCCAATTGTAAGGAAGTGGATCCAACTCCCTTTATAGTATATCTAGAATCATCACCAAGTACAATATGCAAATGAGATTCTTTCTCTACTATATCTATAAGGTTCTCTATATATCCAATCATATGTCTAGAAGCACAACTATCAGTCAACCAAATATAACTACTAGTAGGAAACATACTTGACATATCGAGGTTCCCTCATGAAACCAATGTCTAAGACATATCGAGGTTCCCTCATGGAACCAATGTCTCACAAGTCATATCGAGGTTTCCTCATGAAACCAATGTCTCACAAGACATATTGAAGTTTCCTCGTGAAACCAATGTCTTGGTTTTTTCATCTGACCATATGAGTCGCGTCAAGATGAAGTCCACATTCCCTCCTACTATTCCATACAGGACCCTCCGAGGAGAATGTCTCATGATGTTGCCTCAAACATCAACACATTGTCACAAGCTTCATGTGATCTCAACTAAGATGGTTTGCCACTGCTTCTTATGTCCATCTTCATCAATCCACATCAAATACTTGTGTTGATCTCGCCAAATGTGAGAGAACTTGCTGCAACATGCACCCATGTCTAGCTGTGCAAAGACGTAAGCCTAGAGATGTTGCAGGGTAAATATTGCAAATCTTAGATCTACCAGAGATGGAGGTAGCCTTATGATAGTCACATCAATTAACCTTTTACATACCAGTTGTTTCAAATCCCTCACATTGTCAGGAAATGACTAGAGAGATGTGCCACTTAAATCTAGAACCTTGAGAGAGATCATACTCCCAATCACCTGTTTCGGCATTTCAGTAAAAATTTTGTTTGCATTCATTAACCATGAGCATATTTATGGGCCTATAAATGATTCTGTAAGGGAACTGAATTTGTTGTTATTCAACAAAATCTAAGTGCGCCCTGCACATGCATTTTCAGGCAATGTAGTCAAATCCTCACCTACATGGCAATAAGAAAACTTTTTTCCTCCTTCGCAATTTGCATTCCCAAATTATAGACGATGTCATGGATCTTGAAGCATAGCACGCTCCCATGGATGTCTCTCATCATTGGTTTTATCAAAAAATGATCTTCTAGAAGGTCCACACAAATCCTTCCCATCTCAAATGGGTTTTAGCCTGCAAGCATACCTTATCCTATCCACAATGAAATCGCTTGAGATTCCACATGAACAATTTGGTATTTTCATAAGGCGACACCTACGCATAGAAAGGACAATTACAAATTAACATTGTAGTTTCCAAGTGCATTGTAACTCAAATTTAGGCTATCAACGATTGGTAACCTCTGGGTTGTCACTTCCCACTCTTGTGGATGAGTTGTGTCTGCCATTGACCTCCCTATAGCTTTGATAGCAAGTGGAAGCCCTCCGTAGTTGGCACACACAACCCTTTCCATTTTCTCATATATATTTGCTAGTGGATTTCCATTGTTATACGAAAAAGCATGATTAGAAAACAATTGTCAGTTTTTCTCTCATTTTCCTAGGCCTCCTATGAGGGAGTCAAGCGCAGTCCTGCTTTGATACCACATTTATTTTTCATATAAGATGATATGTGATATTGATGGTATTATTACAATAATGAGTGTTCCATATATAGAGAACATATGGTGACCATCCATGAAAGGATGCGTCCCTT
>JZKD02S2129960.1:417132-441719 GCA_000966675.3 Picea glauca
AAGTCGGGCCCAAATAAACCCCTCAATATCTCCCGAACTCTCTGTCACCCCTATTTGGCTACTCAGGCAGGCATAACACTCTGAAATGTTGTAATGTTATAATGTCCCAAAATGGAGACATTACATAAAACCCTAAGTTGCAATTGCAGTTACATCTTCATAATCAGTTGCAGTATCAATTGCAATTGCAGTATCAGTTGTTGTACTAGTTGTAGTCACCCTTGAAGTCTTTTAAGAAGATTGTAAATATTATTGTTGCTACCAGATGGTGCCACTACCTACAAAAGCTATCAGAGGTATGTACTCACATATGTTTAAATTGTTTATCTTTAAAGGGTATTTGCAGGAGAAGGGGTCTCTTACCATAAATCCAAAAGGATCTCAAGATCCAACACATTCAGAGGAATAATGCAACCCAGGTTTGATTATTCTAATATGCATCTATTTGTTATGACATTTATTTGATCTAGGTTGCATGTTGAAGCTATGACCATCATACTAACCTTTGGTCAAAATTAAAGTCAAGATATTAGATGGATTAAAGTTGAGATCATAGAGTTTGTTCTCTAACCCAACCTTCTGTCAAGATAGAATATTGTCCTAGTACAAAAGACAGGTTGAAGAAAGAACTTGTTATCTTGAGTGAAGGAGACTTGGAAGAAAAGAAACACAATGGAAGTGAAGACTCTGGGTTTGATTTTTGTAATTGTCATTCCTCTAACTTATATTTCTAAAGTTTGCTACTTTACAAATAGGTGTTGTAGCTGTGATAACAATCCTTAAATTGTTTTGATTCTAGAGATGTACTCATTATTCTCCTTTAGGAGATATTCTTGTTTTAGTTCCTCTTGTTTTCTTGTTCCAGATAGGTCAAGAACAAAGGAAGATGCTTATCCTTCAGAGGGAGTCACATTGACTCAGAGGGAGTCAAAACTATCTGAGAAAGAGGAAGAATAAAACCATCCTTGAGACAATTAATGCAATAATGTATGATCAAAATATTTCTATAATTTCATGCGCAGAAGCATGCATGACGCAGTATATGTTTAGAACAAGATTCTTCACCAGAATAGAAGCCTTCACCAGAGTGAATCCTGAGATTGAACACTTCAGGTTATTTGGGTGCCCAATGTATTTTCATGTACCCAAAGAGAAGAATTCCAAGCTATATCCTTTAGAAAGAAAGGATATAGTGAATCTTCAAAGACATTCCAGATCGACATCCCTGGTCAGAGACAGATTGAGACAAGAAGAAACATTTTCCTTGAAGAAGAGATAGTCTTTCAAAGATCCAGAAAATCTCCGATAGAGATTGACCATAAGACTATACCTTCTCCCCCTTTAGCAGTTCTGAGGGAGAAAGACATTATTCTAGTTGCTCCTGTTGATATGTTCAGTGATATTACAATAAGGCATAAAATGCCTTCCTAGACTCACTATGCAAGAGGCATACAAGCCTCTCAAAGCACATTCCAAGAAAGTAAAAGAGTTTTTCAAAATTATGAGCCACTTCATTGATGATAAGACTCCTTGTCTTAGAAAAGCTACAAGAGAACCAGTATGGCCAAAATCCATAACAGAAGAATACTAGTATACTTTCAAATACCAAAAGGAGAAACCTGTGATGAAGCATGTAGCTAATGAAAGTATCAAGGAAATACAAAACGCAATCTATAGCTAGAGGTTTCTCATAAACAGAGGGAGTTGACCATGATGAGACACTCGACCTAGTGAACTATTTCACTTCCATCTGTACCACCATCCATGAGTTGGAATCTATATATCAGATAGATAGATTCTTGATGAGTTTGGATTTCAGAAAGAGTGTTGTTGATCCAAACCTATATAGTGTTGGTGATGAAAATTTGATCCTGATGATTTACTCAGAAAGACTAGTTTTTAAACTAGCAAGCATTGACTTCTGATTTTCATAAAGAATCTGAGTATGATACACTACTTCTTGGGACAAGAAGTATGACAGAATGCAAATCCATCGTGATGGATTTAAAGAAGAAGATTGATGTTGATTCAAAGACAAGACTAATCCATAGTTGATTGGATCACTGATGTATCCGGTTTACACCAGACTTGATTCATGCTGAGCAGAAAGTATAGTGGACCAAAAGAGCACATCATGTTGATGTTCTACCTTAAAATACTCCATGATTTCCTATTGTAGCAGGAAATATAACTCTGAATCCTTAAATGCACCAGAGACAGAGTATATATATATATATACTTCTGTCAGATCTACTTGACCATGAGATAGATCATATGTTGATGACAGAGAGCCATATATAAATCTCCTTAAAGAACCCAGAGCTTCCTAATGGTTTGTCACACAAAGAGACAAAAATTTCTTATGTCAAAGAGATGATGCAGAAGAAAAAACATTATTTGAAGTACCCTTCTCCACCTAAGCAGACTACAAATTTCTACACCAAACATTTACTTGGTAAAAACTCCTTCCGAGTTAAGAGGGATTATGGATGACCATTGTCCAAAAACAAAACTCACAGTACATCGGTATGAGACTTGGCTTGATGAATAATGCCTCCCTAGCTGAGAGGGAGTGTTGATGAAAGCAGTTATGGGAGACATCCTCCAGCTTACAAACCTATGAGATGTGGAACACAACAACTTGTGAAGTCTTTCTCTCATCTTACAAACCTGAGAGAAAGCCCCTATGAAGGGTTCGTGGTTCCTGCCTGAGACAGAGTCAACAATGTAAAGATGGTCTCCTCCATGACGTGAGAGAGAAGAACTCCAGATGATTATCCGATGTAAAAGCGATCTGTTGATTTAGTAAGTGCATGTGGTTGAGCACAAGGTGAATGTGGGAAATCCCTAAAAATAATTGGGCACATCATCATGAGAACATAAATGAAGATGATGTGATGGCCTCCTCTGAGCAACAACAGAGTTAATGAGAAGACTCCAGATGATCCTCATGTTAGCGGCAGTAGGAAATCAGATTTGTAGAGCAGACGCGCCTGTGGACGGGCACAGGTGAACGTGTGAAGACCTGGTTCATCTGTGTAATATAGTGAATCAGGTCCATGGCATCCCTATGGATGTGCCCCTAGTGGATGAGCACTAGTGGGTGTATCATATCCTTTGCTATATGTTGTTCAAGAGTCAGACCTACTTGTAACCCTAGTTATTGTGTAAAGGGTATAGGTTGGCCCTATCTTATTGTGTCTAAAGATAAACTGTAAAAGATAATTAATATTAATATAAATAGTAATATTATAATAATAAATAAATAAGATTTCTAAGTGAGGTTGGCCCTATTGTGCCAATAGACATTTTAGTTGAAAGGACAAGTCTAATATAAGTAATATGAAATCTTTCATTGTAGACACACACACACTCATGAGTTTTGGAAATTTCAGCAAGTACACTTCTTGGTCAAAGTTGTGCACCTCTCTTAGGCGCTAGAGTTCTAGGGTTTTGTGCACCCTCTTGTGTGCTAGGATATTCTTGGTGGTGAAAAGGTATTTCTCTTGAAAAGTATAGCAAAGGATTTGGCTGGGTTTTTCTCCCTTATTTGAGAAGGGTTTCCCAGGATATATTTTGTGTTCTTGTGCATGGTGCTTCTTCGTATGATCTTGGTTGCTGCAACATTTATGGTTATGGTTAATTGTAAAAATGGAATGAAACTCATGTTTAACCTAATGCTTATGAAAACTCAATAGGTTGTAGCAGTCATATGGTATGGGCCCTGTACAAACTTAAGTCTTAGCATTGTGCCTTAGGTGAGACCTTCCTCTTCATAGGGATTGAAAATGTCAATGCCTAGGCTACAATGGACCCCCTCTGTTGGACATTGGCGTGGACCCTAGTCTAAAATTGAGCCAACAAATGGTTCCATTGTTGAGACTCTTTCATAATGTGTATGGAATTATAACAATATCACCGACAAGTTAACCTAGAGCTATGTAGAAAATGGTGGTTTAGGTAGATTGACCTCTTTGAGAAGCAATGCATTACAAGTCATAGTCCCACTGGATGTACGACGACCACAATACCTATGAGGTGTTACAATATGAGCTAGATAACTAAATGAAGAAACCCTAGATAGGGTTGAGTCACAAAACTAAGATTACATAAATATACTCACAATAACACCATATGATATTATCAATGAATAACTGGTGCATCTATTACAAAGGAGTTTACCTCCTTATATATCATTGTTCATTAAGCAAATCATTTCCACTTATGAATGTGGGATAGATTGCTTACACAAAGAATAAACATTAACATATTCTCATAAAGTGACTTTATTACATAGTAAGCCTTATATCTCTTATACCCCCCCATAAGGTACACAATGTTAAAAAAAACCGAAATCAAATACATATACTGAATGTAAATAAATTGAACATTTAACAACAATAACATCCTTTAGAAGCTTATTCTTTGAACATGGTTCCTGGACCATTTTGAGCTCCATCAAGCTGCCTCATAATCGTCATAACAATGTAGTTGTTGAGTTGAATTCTTGAGTTCTTGGATTCCACCTCCCCGAACTCCCGAATCATGAACCTCCCGAGGTCAATTTCTAGAAAAAATACACATGCATGTCGTGTAACTTCATTAGTAGACTGCAATCCACATGTGTGTCTCTCTAACTAATGAGGAATCTTTTCCCTGATCACAAATCTCCCGAAGTGAATTACTGGATAGCAATCCACATGCATGTCACAAAACCTCACTAGTAGACTACAATACACATGCATGTCTCTCCAACTAATGAGGGATATTTCCCTAGATACACAACCTATGAACTAATTGTGAAACAATTGTTTTTGAGTTGTTAATTGATCCCTTCCTTTCTTCAAAGCACAAGCTTCCTAAAATGAATAAAATCCCTTTTATTCAGTAGATTTTTCACCATTGTCAACATCCAGTGGATCTTCAATAATGGCTACACTCAACATATGTTATCTATCTTTGAACTTTCCCTTAAGAACATCATTGTCTCGTTGTCTACAATTCCAATCTATATGACCCAACTTCTTGCAATACTGGAATTTTATTTCCTCTTTGTATTGTGTTGATCTATTGTGGTTGGTTCTTGCATAGAATGCAAGTTCCAGTTGGTTATCACCTTCAATGGTTCTATTTTTTTTCTACTAGCAATGTTGCAATCATTTCATCTATACTTTGTGAAGGTAGTTGACCCAGGGTAAAGATAGCACTACTATATTTAGGTGGAAAATTGTTCAAGAGAATAGTCTTGACATCCTCCTCATAAACTGTTTCCTTGAATTATGCAAGATGTCTGATAATAGATCTTATATTGTTTGTGTGACTTGACATGGTGGCTTCAACTGGCATATTAAAGTTGAATAATTGTAATTTCATGGAAAATTTCACGTTCACTACTTGTGTCGCAAATAACTTGTTGAGATTTTCTCAGATCTCCTTGGATGATTTGTCCAGATATACATGATGTAGCTATGAATCTAAGAGGGCGAGGCCAATAATGGATTTTTCCTTATGATCTCTGGTCTCCCATTCTATCAATTTGTTCAGATCTACAGGTGTTGACTCGATTCCTTTGACAATTCCGCAAAGTTTTTTATTCATTAATTCCATCTAGATCTTCATTTTCCATGTATGAAAATTGAAACCCAAGTACTTCTCTAACGACATCGCCATGAATGATCAAATATGATATTTTTCACTACTAAAAAATAATTAAAGGTTACGCAAACTAGAGTTGTAGAAACTGAAAATATGAGAGAGGTCAACCATAGAACTACAATAAAACCATTGTTTCCTATGTTGAGAAAATTAAAAAGGATCTTGCATTAAATTGTGGCTAAAAAAAAATAAAAATGAGTGAACTCGCTGCTAAACACCCTCGAATTGTGGAACTTCGTGGCTCTCGGACTATTGAAGTCACAAGAGTGGAAACCTTGTCTTTCAAAGGCACAAAACTCTTGATATGGCTTCCTGCTCTAATACCATATTACAAAATGAGCTAGATCACTAAATGAGGAAACCCTAGATAGGGTTGAGTCACATAACTAAGCTCAAAGAATGATATTTGCGATAACACCATATGATATTATCAATGAATAACTAGTGCATCTATTACAAAGGAGTTTACCTCCTTATATATCATTGTTCATTAAGAAAATCATTTCCACTTATGAATGTGGGATAGATTGATTTACACAAAAAGTAAACATTGACATATTCTAAAGTCATAAAGTGACTTTATTACATTGTAATCCTTATATCTCTAATATGAGGTATTTTGGGTAGAGTTTCTAGTGGTATTGTTTGAATGCTTGAGTATATTGGGAGAATATCATGACCTACATAGAAAGGGAGAAGTGTTATGACCCAAGTGGGGCATATATGGGGTTAAATGTATATGATATGACCCCAAGGGGGGACATAGGGATTAAATGTATATGATATGACCCCAAGGGGGGACATAGATGGGGATAAATGTACATGTAATGTGTAAATATATATGTAATAGGGTCTGCCTAATAGTAAAGGAATCTCATGTGTAATGTGTGAATAGGTATATATAGATATCATGTATTCATTATTGAGAAGATATGAATTGTCATGTATGAATGTATTTGGATATTTGGAGGAGGTTCTCCATAATAACAAGAAGAGAGATCAAGTGGAATGTCTAGAATCTCGTTGCATTGTAGAGATTTGATCATAAAGTTGCAAGAGCTATTGACTTCTAGGATAAGGTTATGATAGAAGGATATATTATTGAATTCACAGTGGAGGTAAGCTAGTCATCTTCAAGAGCAGAGGAACAATTCAATAATAGACCTCACAAGAGGTTGGTGAACAAAATCACAAACTGGGCAATGACATTTTTATGGAAGAATATTATATGCCTTTTAACTTGCTTGTCATGGTAGCATAAGCGCTTGTGCTTGGGGGAGATCTAGGATGGAGCTATAAATAATGAACAAATAAGGGATGAAGATACCATGGAGGAAGCACAAGCTCTACATAAGGTGGAATGGGCTTTGAAGCGAGATGAAATAACTGAGAAGTGGTGGTTGAACAAAATGTGAGAGATTCACTAAAGGGAGGAACTAGAGAAAATGAACATTGATAGAGAAGGAAGTACAGTAGCCAATATAAAGGAGTTGGGGGAGATGTGGAGATAAAGAGAGAAAGTTGGCCAATGGATGAAAGAAAAAGGATTGATAGCTAAAGAGAGTCTATAGAGAAGAATGGATGGGAAATAGATGTCTAAACAGTGAGAGAGGTTGGCAAGAAAAGTGAAGCAAAAGGGTGAACGTGTTCAATTAGATGGATCAAAGATAGTACAATGGGAAGCAACGTATGAGAAGAATGCAAATAATCTTATAGAGAATGGTGTGATCATCAAGATGCAAGAGGAATAAGTCCTTAGTGAGGTGTTCTAGTAGTCTAAATTTGTTGGATTACTAAGAGGGGGAGTGAATTAGTAATAGAGCAATTATAATCCTTTTTAAACCAAATAATCCAAGTGTTATATCAATGTAGAATTATCATCCAATAATGACAAATGAACAAATGAACAATCATACACATACACAGTACACCAGTGTTTTATGTGGAAACCCAAAGCGAGAGAAAACCATGAAATGTTTTTTCTTATATGTCTTGAAGAATTACATTCATTGGAAGAACCAACTTCCTTTGTGTTCCAGCTACAACTGGAAGGAGGCTCTAACCCCCTAGTTTCTCAGGCTACAACCTGAGGGAAGCTCCAACTCCCCAATTCTCTGGCTACAATCAGAAGGAGGCTACAACCCCCTATGTTCTCCAACTACAACCGAAAGGTGGCTATAACCACCTATCCTTGCCCCATCCAACTTCCCTGAAGTAGAAGTAGAATGATGGAACCATTGTCACACTATCACTGTGATATATACCGTTTTAAACTTGTACCAATAAACCCGAACCATGCATCAACCTGTAATCAATTTGTACCATAAACAAGTGCATTAACCATGCACCAACCTGTAATCAATATGTACCATAAACAAGAGAAACCAACCATGTACCAAGTATGTACCAATCATGTGTCAACTACTCATCAATATGTACCAACATCATCAACTATACACCTCATGTATGTGCCAACTCATCAACTACTTGTCTCAACCATGTACCCAACTTGTACCTCAACCAAAAGCCCTCATCAATTTCATCATCTAAATGTGATTTGTAACTCTGTAATAGGCCATGTGTATATGATCACATACCTGCAAACCTTCCTTAACTTTAACAACAAGAGACTAGCATTTTCATCAAACTTTTTCTTTAGTCTCACATGACTAGTTTTGGATTAGTCAACAACCATAACTTGAAATAATCATAACTATGTACCTTTAATGAATAAAGATATGAAAATCATCCAAGATGTTCTTCAATGTGTTTTATGCAATTCCTCCAGGTGTCACTACTTGGAACCTCTCAGAAAATGAGTTATAGAAAAAATGGCACACCTTGTTGAATTATGGCTTATTCTAGAGAGAGACCTTGTAGAGTGTGCCCCGCATGAAATATTTGTTGAATGAATCTGAAAATGTTACACATAATACTAAAGATTGTACTCTAACCAACACATTTGGTATTATGGAATTTGGATCTATTATGAAGAAGTTATGACTTTTTAACCCGAAACACTTATTGTAGACTAGTTTCAGGACTAGCCACAAACCCTATTTTCTACGAAATGTAACTCCAAAAATACAACGACCCACAAGATGAATTTTTTACCACAGATACTTGGATATGTTTCCTCAATGTCACATCAATTTCACAGTCTCAATAATTCTAGAAAAACAATTATTGCGAAAATGGTGAGATGACCTGTAAATAACATACCTTAGAAAGCATCATAAAAAACAATTATCCTCCCTTGAATTCTGACCTTCTTTTCTTCACCTTCGCTCTGAAATTTATCTTAGATATCCTTTGGTTACCTCAGACACCTATAGATATTCAATATTCTCAAGTGTGATCTCAAATGAGAGAGTCTTGCCTCTTATTTATACTCTCCAAGTAGTTTCCTTAAAAACATCTTCTAGGTCGCTTTACCCGCTTTTCTTATTTTAGGGTTAACCCACTTCTAAATTCTCCATTAAATTTATTATTTAAATAATTTGTTTTTTATTCACTTTGAATTATAGTACACTCATCACTTTACTTTATTATTTACCTTATAAAATCTCTTAAACCACTTTGACTATGACCTTTTGGGGCTTCTAAATGACGTATGAGGGCCCTCCAACTTCATAAGACCATAACTCCCAAATCATGAGGAATTATGTGACGTTCCATATACTTTCCAGAAATGGACTGACATGTATTATCCATATATAATAGTATTACCTACAAATATATCAAAACTCATACCATTATCTATCAAACAAACTTGGCTCCATTACCCAAACCTGGGTTCTCCAACTTCTCATGACCATAACTCTTTAACCGTGAGGAGTTATGTGACGTTTCACATACCACCAGAAATGGCATGACAAACACTATCCATATAGGATAGTTTCACTAAAAAATTAACTTACCTTCATCTTATTATTCCAAAAATAAGCATGGGTTCTCTAACCATACTTCTAGAATAACTCAATCCGCAAAGCATCTTCCCGTGAGAGCTTTCACCATAAGGGGACAATTTTGGAGTTCATCCATTTGTACTTATTATCAACCATGACAAGACAATAATGAGTCATATTTACATCAAACAAACTTGGGTCCATTACCCAAACCTTAGTGCTATCGGGCTTTCTTCAAGGGTTGACATCAATGACAACCAACCTTAATCATCAATCTCCCCATTTGGAATTGATGGCAACACTCTAATGCAAAACTGAAATTATGTCATGCAATACTGAAGTCATATCACTCATGCTCCCCCTGGAAGCATGCCTCTATCCTCTGCATATTTGTGACCATTTCTCCCCCTAGAACCATGCCTCTATCCTCTGCATATGATGTATCTCTCCCCCTTTATCATCAATGGCAAATGTATCTTTCCATTCAAGGATGCTCCCCGTGACTAAACTATCCTCTTTATGGTGTTTCCTCGTGTACATCTAAGACATATAAGATAAGCATTCAAAAGAATTCATTTTGGAGTAGAAATAACTTTGAGTCTCTGGTGAAGATACTCAAAGGCTTCCCGTGGAAGTGATTTTGTAAAGATGTTTGTCACTTGTTCTTTTGTGCCCACATACTCAACTCTAATGTTCTTTTCTGCAACTTGTTCCCATAGAAAGTGATACTTGATTGGAATGTGCTTTGTCTTGGAGTGCATCACTGGGTTCTTTGAAATACTGATGGCGCTTGTATTATCACAATAGATTGGAATGGGCTCATCATATTCAACATGTATATCTGTCAAAGTTTGTTTCATCCAAAGAACCTCTGTACAACATGTTGCTGCAATATACTCTACCTCGGTTATAGATAGAGATATTGATGATTATTTCTTGATTAGCCATGATACGAAACACTCACCCAAGTAGAATGTTGCTCCACTAGTGCTTCGTCGGTCATCAATACAACCTGCCCAATCTGCATCTATGTAGGCAATAAGAGATAGATCATTTCCTTTTGGATACCATAATCCAAACTCTTATGTTCCTTTGATATATCTGAAAATTATCTTCACTGCTAATACATGTGATTCCTTTGGTGCTACTTGAAATCGTTCCACCTGTCCAATTGCCTGCATTACATCTGGTCTGGATGTTGTCACATATAGTAGGCTACCAATCATTGACATGTATTTCCTATGATCTGTAGACTTTGAATCATCATCTTTGCTTAAGTTGCAGCTGGTTTGCATGGGAGTGATAACTGGTTTGCCATCTTCCATTCCAAACCTCTTTAACATTTCTCTGATATACTTGGTTTGAGAAATACAAATTCTTTGGTTGCTTTGACGTATTTGAAGTCCCAGAAAGAATGATATTTCTCCAAGTAATGACATTTCAAATTCATTATGGATATCCTTTGCAAATTTCTGGCTTAACCTGTCATCATCACTACCAAAAATAATATCATCAACATAAACTTCAATTAATAAAATATTACCTTGACTTACCTTGATGTAGAGGTTCATGTTTGCACTTCCTTTTATGAACCCTTCCTGTTGTAGATATTTATCCAGTCTAGAGTACCATGCTCTAGGAGTCTGTTTTATACCATACAAAGCCTTCTTTAATTTGTACACATAGTCTGAATTCTCTAACAACTGAAATCTTTCTGGTTGTTCGATGTAGACTTCTTCAAGTTCCCCATTCAAAAAAGATGATTTTATGTCGATCTGATACACTTTAATATTTTTGGAGCATGCATAAGCTAAAAGCAAACAGATTGCTTCCATTCTGGCAACTGGGGAAAATGTCTCTTCAAAGTCGATTCCTTCAATCTGTGCATATCCTTTACATACCAATCTAGCTTTGTTCCTTGTAATATGTCCATCTTCATTCAATTTATTCCTGAAAACCCATTTTGTATCAATCACATTATTATTCTTTGGTCTTGGAACCAATTCCCAAGTGTCATTTTTATCTATTTGATCCAATTCATCATTCATGGCCCTATTCCAAAATTCATCCTTGTTGGCTTCTTCAAAACAGTTTGGTTCAATTGTAGATACGAGTGCTAGGTGTGCTTGTTCTAGTGAACAGATTCTTCTTATAGTCTCAACTCCTGCATCTTTGTTTCTGATAATCTGATCTGAATGATGATTCTTCTGTACTCGTCTACTAGGTGTCTTTGGAGACACTTGTTGAACTTGCTCTTCTGCTTCTGTCAAATTCTCTTCATCTTCCTCTTCTACTTATTTTTCATCTTCTGCTTCCTTTTTGAAAGGTTGTTCCATTGATTCATTTTCTTCTTCCATTGATTCTGGTCTTCCTGTTTCATCAATTGTTACGTTGATATTTTCCACAACTTTGTTCAATCTCATATTGTAACACTTGTATTCTTTCCTTGTACTTGAGTAACCAACAAGTACTCATTTTTCCACACGAGAGTCAAATTTTCTCATTCTGCCATCTTCTCTTTTGATGTAGCATTTGCTTCCAAAAACTCTGAAGTGTTTCACATTTGCTGGTCTTCATTTCCATAGCTTGTAGGGAGTTTTGTCAGTGTTGTTTCTGACCATTACTTTGTTTTGAATGTGAATTGTTGTATGCACTGCCTGTGTCCAAAATATATCTTTCAATTTGGAATCCATTAGCATTGTTCGATCCATTTCCTGTACTGTCTCGTTCTTTCTATCAACAACTCCATTATGTCGAGGTGTCCTAGCAACGAAGAATTGTCTTTTTATTCCATGACTTTTGCAGTAGTCCATAAATTACTTTGAATTGAACTCTCATTTATTATCAGATCTCAAGCATTTGGTTTTTGAATCCATTTCATTTTCAACCATTTCGTTGTAGATCTTAAAGTTTTCAAAAGCTTCTGACTTATTCTTGAGAAATAAAATTGCAGTCATTCTTGTATAATCATCAACTAATAACATAAATTATTTCTCACATTTTAAACCCTTTGTTGTAGTTGGTCCAACTAGATCAGTGTGCAAAATTTCCAGTGGTCTTGTTGTTGAATATTCCTTTAATTTGAACCCGATCTTTGTTTGCTTTCCTTGTTGACAATGTTTGCATAAAGTGTTGGTTGGTTTCGTGATCTGGGGCATTTCTCTGACTGCTTCTCTTTTGTTGACTTTGACAAGGTTATCAAAATGTATGTGACCCATTCTTTTGTGCCATAGCCAACTTTCATCTTCCTTTTCTAGACAACACTTTTCATTTCCAATTTCACTTAACACATATATGTTGCTTGAAGTTCTTGCAGCGGTAGCAATCAATTTTCCTGAACCTTATTTTCTTATCTCGCACTTTTGTGAATCGAAAGTAACTTTATGACCTTGGTCACACATTTGACTCGCGCTTAGAAGATTATGTTGCATATCTTTTACTAGTAGAACATTTTATGCCTTTATATTCTTGTTCTCAATTATAACTGTGTCTTTTCCAATGATTTTAGTTGAATCACCATTTTTGAAGGAGATTGATCTATCTCTTTTCTTTCTTAATGTAAGAAACATGTCTCTATCACTTGTCATGTGTTTTCAACAACCACTGTCAACATATCAACCACGTTTCTTCTACTTATCTTATAAAGTGGGTGTGCATTCTTCGTTGCTATACTGATTTTGTTTTCTTATCCATGTCCTTTTCTGAGGTTCATGTCTGTGATTGTTGCTATTCTGTTGCGGTTCTCTACGAGGGACTGTCATTCTGCAATCTTTGGTCATGTGTCCAAAGTTGTTACATTTGTAACATTCCACTTTGGTGCTCAAAGATTCAAACCTGTTGTAACTTATTCTCTATGTTTCACTTGGCCTTCTTGGATAACATTTTTGTGTATGAATTTCAAAGTTGTTTATGTTCTTGTTGTTAGCTCTGCAATTCACAACTTTATGTACAAAATTATTACATGCATAACATAAACCAAAAAAATAATTTGATACCTGGGAGTTGAAGATCTTCTAAAAGGAGGTGCTTTTAAGAATCCTTCTTCTTCTTGAGGCTTATCTGTCTATTGTTGATTCTGAAATCTAAATCTTTTCAATGGAGGAGTGTCCATGTAATCTTCCTTGTATATCTTCCTATCTCCTTTGATTGTTTCTTCATAGTGTTTTGGATATGTTTCTTGCTCTGTTGTTTTGGAGCTTGACCCCTTTTTTGTCTGGTTGTATCCAAGTCTTGACTTGTCAAGATGAGAATTTTTACTGTTGATAATGTCATCCAAAACTTTTGAGTTATTTTGCATGTTTTTCTTTTGAATATTATTTCTTAATGTGACAATATTTGCTTACAAATTTTCAATGATCTTGTCATTTTCTTCTAGTTATTCTTTGAGTGTTTCTTCAATTCTTTTATCTTTCGATCTTCTATTTGAACCTTCAAATTTGTGATCATTTGTTCTAGTTCTTGAGTGTCTTATTTCTTGTCTAGTTATGATTATAGTTTTTTTTTTTTCTTATTTTCTCTTCTGATAACTTCTATGGCACACATCAATTCTTCTCGGTAGTGAACTTCTGCCTCTTCAATTTCTTCGTCGACTTCTTCATATTGTTCTTCGGCTTCTTCATATTTTTCTTCGGAGTCTTCTTTATCAGAGTCTTCTACTGCCATGAATAGAAATCTTCATATCTCACTGTCACTGACTTCATCTTCATTTGATGATGATATGTCTTCTTTGGTGCATAAGTTTTTCTTGAAAACTTTCTTTGTAGTTCTTTTGCTTTTATATGTTTGTTTTCCTTTTGAGTAACCTTCATAATTTATCTTTTTATTATGAGGACGTTTTTTTAGCAAAATGATCAATACCATCACAATTAAAACAAATTAAAGAAAGGTTACTTCTATACCTATCTTCGGTTACCTTGTTCAGTCTTTTGACGAAGTTGACCACTTCTTCATCATCTTCCGAGATGTCACTATTGCTGCTATGTTCTTCTTGTTTCTTTTCTTTTTGCTTTGATCTTTTGGATGCTTTGAAAGTTTCTTATTTTACATCTAGATTTTATTGTTCAGTTATCATTTCATATGCTATGAAGATTCCATGCAGTTCGTCCATGATTATTGCGTTTAGATCTAATCTTTCTTCTAGTGCTGATATCTTAGGGTCAAATTTCATAGGAAGAGATTTTAGTACCTTTTGAACAATTACTGATTCTTCGATTTATTCTCCCAATCCTATGATTACATTCACTATTTCATCGACTTGTAAGAAGTAGGCTGCAAATTCTCATCTTCCTTCATCTTTAGTTGTTCGAACTGACCTCTGCAAGTTTGAAACTTTGTTGCTTTGACTTTTGAATCTCCTTCATAAATATTTTGAAGCTTGTCCCAAATCTTTTTAGCGGATTTACAATGTGCAACTTTGGTGAATATCGTTTCACTGAGACCATTCAGAAGTGCATTTGTGGCTTTGGAATTATTCTGACCAAGTTTCACTGCTTTGTCATTTGTTGCTGGAACTGCCGGTGTTGTGTATCCATCTAACATTGATTGCCAAATTTCAAATCTTTGTGCCTGTATATATGTCTTCATCTATATGCTCCAAAAAACATACTTTTGTCCATCAAACTGCGGTGTTCCATTTTTATACAAATTGTTGCTCTCCATGATCTACCTTTCAGTGGTTAAACTGATTTATGAAGGAATCTACTTTGATACCAATTGTTGGATTACTAAGAGGGAAGTGAATCAGTAATAGAACAATTATAATTCTTTTTAAACCAAATAATCCAACTGTTATATCAATGTAGAATTATCATCCAATAATGAACAATGAACAAATGAATGATCATACACATACACAGTACACCAGTGTTTTACGTGGAAACCCAAAGCAGGAGAAAACCACAGAATGTTTTTTCTTATATGTCTTGAAGAATTACATTTATTGGAAGCACCAACTTCCTTTGTTTTCCAGCTGCAACTGGAAGGAGCCTCCATCCCTTGTTTCTCAGGCTACAACCTGAGGGAATCTCCAACTCCCCAATTCTCTGGCTACAACCAGAAGGAGGCTACAACCCCCTATGTTCTCCGGTTACAACCAGAAGGTGGCTACAACCACCTGTCTTTGCCCCGTCAAACCGCCCTAAAGTAGAAGTAGAATTATGGAACCACTATCACACTATCACTGTGAGATATATCGTTGTAAACCTGTACCAATAAACCTGAACCATGGATCAACTATGCATCCACCTGTACCTCAACCTGTAACCAACATGTACCATAAAAAAGTGCAACCAACTATGTATCAAGTATGTACCAATCATGTTTCAACTATTCATCAACTATGACTCACCAATATGTACCAACATCATCAACTATACACCTCATGTATGTGTCAAATTATCAACTACTTGTCTCAACCATGTACCCAACTTGTACCTCAACCAAAAGCCCTCATCAATTTCATCATCCAAATATGATTTGTAACTCTGTAATAGACCTAGTGTATATGATCACATACTTGCAAATCTCCCTTAACTTTAACAACAAGAGACTAACATTTTCATCAAACTTTTTTTTAATCTCACATGACTAGTTTTGGATTAATCAACAACCCTAACTTGAAATAATCATAACTATGTACCTGTAATGAATAAATATCTAAAAATGATGCACAATGTTCTTCAATGTGTTTTATGCAATTTCTCCAGGTGTCACTACTTGAAACCTCTCAGAAAAGGAGTTATAGCAAAAATGACATACATTGTTGAATTCTAGCTTATTCTAGAGAGCGACCTTGTAGAACGTGCCTCGCATAGAATATTTGTTGAATGGATCTGAAAATGTTACATAGAATACTAAAGATTGTACTCTAACCAACACATTTAGTCTTATGGATTTTGGATCTGTTATGAATAATTTATGACGTTTTTACTCAAAACACATGTTTTAGACTAGTTTCGGGACTAGCCACAAAACCTATTTTCCATGGAGTGTAACTCCAAAAATACAACGACCCACAAACTAATTTTTTTACCACGGATACTTGGATATGTTTCATCAATAGCATATCAATTTTACAGTCTGGATCATTTTACAAAAAAAAATTATTGTGAAAATGGTTAGATAACCTGTAAATAACATACCTTAGAAAGCATCATCAAAAGAATTTATCCTCCCTTGAATTATGACCTTCTTTTCTTCACATTCCCTCTGAAATTCGGCTTAAATATCCTTTGGTTACCTCAGAAACCTATAGATATTCAATATTCTCAAGTGTGATCTAAAATGAGAGAGTCTTGTCTCTTATTTATACTCTCCAAGTAGTTTCCTTAAAAACATCTTCTTGGTCACTTTGTCCATTTTCTTTATTTTAGGGTTAACCCACTTCTAATTTTTCCATTAAATTTATTATTTAAATAATTTATTTTGTATTCACTTTGAATTATAGTACACTCATCACTTCACTTTATTATTTACTTTCTAAAATATCTTAAGCCACTTTGACTACTTTGACCTTTTGGGGCTTCTAGATGACATACAAGGGCCCTCCAACTTCGTAAGGCCATAACTCTCAAACCATGAGGAGTTATGTGACGTTACACCTACCACCAGAAATGGAATGACATGTACTATCCATATAGAATATTATTACCTACAAATATATCAAAAATCATACCATTATCCATTAAACAAACTTGGGTCCATTACCCAAACCTGGGTTCTCCAACTTCTCATGGCCATAACTCTCTAATCGTGAGGAGTTATGTGACGTTCTACATACCACCGGAAATGGAATGACAAGCACTGTTCATCTAGGATAGTTTCACTGGAAAATTAGTTGACCTTCATCTCATTATTCCACAAATAATCATGGGTTCTCTAACCATACTTGTAGGATAACTCAATCCGCAAAGCGTCTTCCCATGAGGGCTTTCACCATAAGGGGGCCACTTTGGAGTTCATCCATTTGTACTTATTATCAACCATGACAAGACAATAATGAGTCATATTTACATCAAACAAACTTGGTTCCATTACCCAAACCTTTGTGCTATCGAGCTTTCTTCAAGGGTTGACATCAATGACAACCAACCTTAATCAACATGGAGGAAGCACAAGCTCTAGAGAAGGTGGAATGGGATTTGAAGCGAGATGAAATAACTGAGAAGTGGTGGTTGAAAAAAATGTGAGAGGTTCACTAAAGGGAGGAACTAGAGAAAAGGACTATTGATAGAGAAGGAAGTACGGTAGCCAATATAAAGGAGTTGGGGGAGTTATGGAGATAAAGAGAGAAAGTTGGCCAATGGATGAAAGAAAAAGGATTGATAGCTAAAGAAGGTATACAAAGAAGAATGGATGGGCAATAGATGTATAAAGAGTGAGAGAGGTTGACAAAAAAAGTGAAGCAAGTGGGTGAACGTGTTCAATTAGACGGATCAAAGATAGTAAAGTGGGAAGCCACACCTTAGGAGAATGCAAATAAGCTTATAGAGAAGGGTGTGATCATCAAGCCGCAAGAGGAATAAGTGCTTAGTGATGTGTTCTAGTAGTATAAACATGAAGAAGGATGAACAATAGACATGCTACAACCTGAAGGTCATGGAGGCAGTTTAGAACAATCACTACCACATGTGCATCTTGAGAAACTGAGGTAACTATTGATCTTTAGTCTAGTTCCAATTTAAAAGCACCTCTTAACAATGATTTGGAGAATAGAGGCGATATACATGTAAGTGTAGGTGGCAATATTGGTCGTGACAAAAGTGTAGTAGTCATCTTTGGTTCTAATTCAAGTGGAGGAAATTCCCTAGTTATCCAATCAAGTCCACAAGGTTTCATTTTAGTGAATGATCAAACCAACGGTATGGATAGAGAAACATATAATATAGAAACACAGCTTATTGAGTTCACAAGTAAGGGGCATTGACACAAAGAATCATTGGTTCTAGTGTGAATCAATCTAGAGAGTGAAGAGGATCACAACTCCAGGCACTAAACTAGTAGAGTTGCAAACCACATTATGAGGGAGGCACTATAGTGGTATAAGAATTTTATACAAGTTGACCCCCAAGGTGTAGCTAAGACCCTATATTAGGTGAAAACATGGCTAGTGGTTGACTTTTATAGGACAAACTAAAAGTAACAAAGTTGCACCAAGATAAAAGAGATCAAGAAAATAATTGGCAAGAGTGCCTAGGAATATGATTAATGCTTATGTGACCTAATTGACATAACCTTACCCAATCCATGAGACCTAGCACAAGGAATGGTTTGTTCAATGTCTTCTTCTCCTAAGTCCTAACCAAAGTACCACTGGTGCAACATAAGTGGACCACCTAGTGGGAGGCCTTAGCCCTATGAAGATTGAATCTGAGAATGGGTATCGAGGAGCGATCAGAGTAGGAATTGTGGCCATTCCCTCAACACGCATGAAAATTGAGCTTACACGGATCCAATCATAGGTTTCAACCTTGATAGAGAAAATCTAAGAGATGAACCATGCTAAGGCATGGAGGGAACAATTTTGGTGCATCGTATGAAAGATAGAGGGTCACATGGAAAATGATTGCCTCTCAATGAGAGTTAGGGTTGCAAATATCAGCCAAACATTGCCACCTAATAGATCCCAACTAATGTGATGAGTAAAAATAATGAAATCTACAGACCCTATGGATACCCCTGCAACTCTCCCTAATGCTACAAAAAAACACTTATGTCCCAACTACCATTCTCTGCAACTTCTACATGGAAAATATTCACTATAAAGAACTATCGCACCTTGTAGACACTTGTAGAGTTGTTTGAGAGGAGTTCCTTTTGGGTGGAGGAAAAAAATTCTATACTTACCAAAGGAGGGGGTCAAGGAGGATATGGTGGAGGCTAAAAAGGAAAATATGAAGGAGGATACATAAGAGGTAGAATGGTGGTTGCACAAGACCAATACGATGTTATAGTTGTGATGAGATAGGACATATCTACAGGGATTGTTCGCAACCAAGAAGGGTATGATGTGGCTACTATAGATCCATGAGTCGTGTGACGGAGGACTGTCCCAATATAATAGACAAATGGGAAACAAGGGAGAGATAGTGAAACATAAACCTGGTAAATTTTGAACACAAAACACCACGGGGTAGGAGATCCCAAAATTAATGTGGTACCTAAGGGAGGATATTGTACAAGGGATAGATTATTGAGGGAAGGGAGGAAGAACACATATATGTTCCCTTGCCCGAAAGGCATGTTCAACAAGTCGGTCAAAAAAAGAAGTCTGGGACCAACCAAGAATTCAAGATGGATGCTCAGATCCATGGCTAAAAGGTGTGGGATTTCATGCTAGACTTGGGATCTAATGTGAACATCCTTCCAAAGAAATTGTGGGAGATGATCGAAAGTTTACATCTAGTATACACACCCATTCACTTGTGGCCAATAAATCAATACAGAATATACTACATTCGCTACCTATAATATGTGGAAGTCGATCTCAAAACCATGAAAACAATGATAGATTTCACGGATATTAAGATTTTTTTATGAGAATGTTACTTACCTTGCCCTCTTGGGGAAATGACAACAAGGCCATAATTAACTTGAAAAGGGGGTAATGTATTTTGAAGCTAGTGGAATAAGAGTGACACAACCACCGATCATATTAAAGGAGAATGATACATGAATTTGGTAGATGATATCATGGATGGTGTGGAAGTGGACCAATTATATAACTTGACGATAGGAATGCAGGATGACTATAACAATCCCACAACCAATGGATTAGTCAGTTGGAGAAGCATTTGCTTCTATGACTCAGATAGCCAAGAAGCATTCTGAAATTAGCAAAAGCACAACTACAAGATGGCATCTCACTATTGCATCATGGTAAGGTCAGCTTTCTAGATAGGTATGAACTTGCGAGATCCTCCCTTCTTCAGTGGTACAGGGGATGTTGAGGAGTTCATGGAAGACCTAAGTTTAATGATCCCATAAGGGTAGTTAAAAACTAGTGTTATATGTGAAATTTCAATCCATGCCATATAGATGGTCGGATGCTCGTACAAATAGCCTCCATAGTTGGGAAGAAGTCCAACCAACATTGTGGCATCATTTTATCTTGCCACCTGATATTTAGGTAACTAAAATTGTAGTGGTGGAAGATCATTTGGTCCTTCATGCAAATGGGTGCATTAAAAAATGGACCAGGGAGGGATTTATTAAAAATATTGGGTCCATAAGTTCAATTACACCTTGGGGCCCATTTGTTGGAATTACTAAAACAACTGAGAGGGGGGGTGAATCAGTGGTATTTGAGCTTAAACAATCCTGAGTCTATTAAAACATTATTAATCTTTCTTCATGTGATCATCAACAATATACAACATATGGATAGTAAAAGTAAAGAGCATCAGTCACACATAAAGTATACACAGAGACAGATTTTTCACGAGGAAACCCATAAAGGGAGAAAACCTCTTCTTCTTCGAAATGATAGGCAGTATTTTAAGTTCTGTACATCATTTATAATTGAGCACCAACTCAATGTGAGGCTGCTACCTCTGTTTTACAAGCTGCAACTTGTTTGAGAGAACCAACTCTCTGGTTTTTCTAGCATCCACTAGAAGGAAGCACCAACTCCCTCAATGTTCCAGCACCAACTGGATGGAAGCACCAACTTCTAGTTACATAGGCTCCAACCTGTATAACAGAGAACACTTGTTCTCCCTTGCACCACCCTGCCACCCTAGTTTCTCTGGCTGCAACCAGATGGAAGCTACAACTTCCTGTGTTCAAGCTCTCACTTGAACCTCTAAGGACAATAGTCCTCCCAAGCACCTCCCAACCTCCCTAAAGTATAAATGAATAAATAAACATTCAACTACACAAATAACTCAATTCTTACCAATCTTTCTTTGTTCTGTAATACTGGTCTTCTTCTAACTGTACTGCAGTTCTTTTCTTCCTCTGTTTGTTCCTCAGGTCTGCTCTGCATCCACTTCTTCTGTCATTCTGCTCAGCTTCAAATTTTCTTCATCATCTGTTACTCTTCCCTAAGTTTCATCTCACACTGTGCATATTCTTCATCTCATTCTGCATTCTATGATTTTTCCTTTCTTACAGTCTCATTTATTTTATATCCAGAACAACCAACCTCACACAGTCTGTCTCATTTTCTTTTATACACACATCCAGAGTGGTTGCACTTCACATTTCCTTCGGCAAAAGAAAGACAACTGTCCAAGCAACTGAAACGCCAACTGATTGGCAANAGTTCATCCAACTGATTGGCAATCATGAGTCTGTTTCACTAACAGATTCGTAACTGAGGAGTTAACTGTGAGTGAGAACAGTAACCTTCCGATCATATTCCAATTTATCCACGCCGTTGGATGAACTTTATTGACATTGCCTTTAAATCAGGTTTTGGCATTTTGGCAATCCTGTGCTGAGTGTCTCGACACTTCAATTCGCGATCTCCGAAGTTCCGAAACAAAACTTTTCTACACTAGCTCCTTCCCCATTATGACTATGGTCATAACCAAGCGCCTATGAAAAAAGCGCTTTCGCGATTTCTTATTTCGTGAATTTCAACACTATGCTCCGTTGACCTCAAGTCAACGAACTTTCGATTGCTTGCCACATGTCCTGCGATTCGATGGTCCAGATTTGATCTTGATTCAACGACTGCAATTGAATCGCGATTTCGCGTATCGCGATTTCGACATCCTTGATGTCCAGTGTTTTTGTCACTTCAAAATCCCGATCCTCGAAACTCCGAAATGGGGTCTGATCAACGATCCAGATCTGATCTTGATTCAATGGCTGCGATTAAATCGGGATTTCACATATCGCGATTTCGACATTCATGTTGCATTATTTTCTTTGCCTTTCCATATCTCGATTCACGAAACTACGATATGGTATTAGATCAATGGTCCATATCTCAATCTTGATTCAATGGTTGCGATTAAATCACGATTTCGCATATCGCGATTTCAAAATTCTTGTTGCATTGTTTATTTTCCTCTTGATATTGCGATTCACAAAACTCTGATAAGGACTAGAGTCAACGGTCTAGATTCAATCTTGATTCAATGGATGCGATTAAGTCACGATTTTTCATATCGCGAAATCGGGATTCCTGTGGATGATTTTACTTGACATCTCCAACTCTCGATCCTCGAAACTCCGACATGGACTAGAATCAACGGTCCAGATTCAACCTTAATCTTACGGCTCAGATTAAATCACGATTTCACAAATCGCGATTTCGAGAGGTTAGGGAACATCGTTCCTTTGACTCTCCAGTCAGCGAACTGACGATCTATCCCCACGTGTCCTGCCTGATGATCGACGGTCCTCCTTCTTTCGGAGTTTTGTGAGCCCCGCTACTCCTTGCACTTTAAAGAACGTGCAGGTTCTCCTTGATCCAATGATGGTCGGGTCCTGCGCTTGGATCTAACGTCTGAGATCTTTCCTCCTCTTCAACACTCTTCTTGTCTACAATCCTCTGTACATTCTTCCTGTACTCATGCCATCTTCACTGATGCCCGTCTGTTACACTCTTCCTGTACTCATGTCATCTTCATTGTTGTACTTGCCATCAATGACAAGAATTCGTTGTCTGTTAAATATTTTCTATTCGCCGTCTGTTAAATATTTGTCATTCGTTGTCTGTTAAATATTTTCCAACAATCTCCCCCTTTGGCATTGATGGCAACACAAGCACCCACATGCATTCAGACTCGACTCAAGCACCCACATGCATTTGGACTCGACTCTCCTCCCGAACTCTTTTCTCCCCTTTTGACATCAATGTCAAAGAAGAAACATTCTTCCCCTGATCTTGTTGTAAAACATACTCCCCCTGTCGACTATAAGCATCTAGGAAATACACCAAATATTCAATAAGTACTCCCCCTGACCAGGTGAACAGATTAGGCACAATAAATTATAACCCCCAACTTTTGATGAAGATATCCAAAAGGGGTCGCTGCTAATGGTTTAGAAAAGATGTCAGCAATTTGTTCTGTAGAAGGTATATAATTCAACTGAACAATTATATTTGTAACTTCTCTGAGAAAATGATACTTTATAGGAATATGCTTAGTCTTGGAATGAAGAATAGGATTCTTGGAGACACTAATAGCACTGGTGTTATCACAATGAATTGAGATGGGATCAGTGTAAGTTACCTTCAGATCTGTAAGAGTTTGTATCATCCATAAAATTTGTGTGCAGCAAGTAGCATCAGCAATGTATTCTGCCTCTGTAGTGGATAATGAAATAGATCCTTGCTTCTTACTAAGCCATGCAACTACTAAGTCACCTAGAAAAAATGCTCCTCCACTGGTGCTTTTTCTCTCATCAACACAGTTTGCCCAGTCTGCATCTGAATAAGCAGTTAATTGGAAATTCTAATTTCTAGGATACCATAGACCATAAGTCATTGTTCCCTTCAAGTATTTAAATATCATTTTGACAGCTACCAAATGAATTTGTTTAGGAGTCGACTGAAAACGACCTACCATTCCAACATCTTGCATTATATCAGGACGGGATGTTGTGATGTACAGAAGACTGCCTATCATAGAGAGATATGTCCTTTGATCAACATCAGGTGATATATCATTTTTACTCGGCTTGCAACCAACCACCATAGGTGTGCTGACTGTAGAAGAATCTTCCATCTAAAATTTCTTCAACATCTCTTTCAAATATTTTTCTTGAGAAATAAAAATTCCTGTAGAGCTTTGTTTTACTTGTAGACCAAGAAAATATGACAGTTCTCCTATCATGGACATTTCAAATTCTGTTTGCATAGAATTAGCAAATCATTGGACAGATGATTCATCAGTACAACCAAAAATAATATCATCTACATAAACGAAAACAACTAATAAATTATCACCTTCAGACTTAATGTAAAGGTTACTGTCAACAGTACCTTTCTTGAACCCTTTTTCTTGTAGAAATTTGTCCAGTCTATAATACCAATCTCGTGGTGCTTGTTTTAGTCCATATAAGGCCTTC
>JZKD02S2129960.1:444388-461535 GCA_000966675.3 Picea glauca
CCCAAACATCAACACCCAAGGCCATTAAGTATGTTCTCATTCTAATCTTCCAGAAGGCAAAATTTGTTCCATCAAACAGAGGAGGCTTAGAGGCTGAAGTCCCTTCATGACTTGTTATGTTTAAGCTTATAGATCTACCTTTGAATAAAAGGAACCCACTCTGATACCAATTGTTGGAATTACTAAAACAACTGAAAGGGGGGGTGAATCAGTTGTATTTGAGCTTAAACAATCCTGAGTCTATTAAAACATTATTAATCTTTCTTCATGTGATCATCAACAATATACAGCATATGGACAGTAAAAGTAAAGAGCATCAGTCACACATAAAGTATACACAGAGACAGATTTTTCACGAGGAAACCCATAAAGGGAGAAAACCTCTTCTTCTTCGAAATGATAGGCAGTCTTTTAAGTTCTGTACATCATTTATAATTGAGCATCAACTCAATGTGAGGCTGCTACCTCTGTTTTACAAGCTACAACTTGTTTGAGAGCACCAACTCTCTGGTTTTTCTAGCACCCACTAGAAGGAAGCACCAACTCCCTCAATGTTCTAGCACCAACTGGATGGAAGCACCAACTTCCAGTTACACAGGCTCCAACCTGTATAACAGAGAACACTTGTTCTCCCTTGCACCACCCTGCCACCCTAGTTTCTCTGGCTGCAACCAGATGGAAGCTACAACTTCCTGTGTTCAAGCTCTCACTTGAACCTCTGAGGACAATAGTCCTCCCAAGCACCTCCCAACCTCCCTAAAGTATAAATGAATAAATAAACATTCAAATACATAGATAAATCAATTCTTACCAATCTTTCTTTGTTCTTTAATATTGGTCTTCTTCTAACGGTACTGCAGTTCTTTTCTTCCTCTGTTTGTTCCTCAGGTTTGATCTGCATCCACTTCTTCTGTCATTCTGCTCAGCTTCAAATTTTCTTCATCATCTGTTACTCTTCCCTGAGTTTCATCTCACACTATGCATATTCTTTATCTCATTTTGCATTCTATGATTTTTTCTTTCTTACAGTCTCATTTATTTTACATCCAGAACAACCAACCTCACACAGTCTGTCTCATTTTCTTTTATACACACATCCACAGTGGTTGCACTTCACATTTCCTTCGGCAAAAGAAAGACAACTGTCCAAGCAACTGAAACGCCAACTGATTGGCAATCATGAGTTTGTTTCATTAACAGATTCGTAACTGAGGAGTTAACTGTGAGTGAGAACAGTAACCTTCCGATCATATTCCAATTTATCCGCGTCGTTGGATGAACTTTATTGACATTGCCTTTAGATTGGGTTTCGGCATTTTGGCAATCCTGTGCTGAGTGTCTCGACACTTCAATTCACGATCTTCGAAGTTCTGAAACAGAACTTTTCTGCACTAGCTCCTTCCCCATTATGACTATGGTCATAACCAAGCGCCTATGCAAAAAGCGCTTCCACGATTTCTTATTTCGTGAATTTCAACACTATGCTCCATTGACCTCAAGTCAGCGAACTTTTGATTGCTTGCCACATGTCCTGTGATTCGATGGTCTAGATTTGATCATGATTCAATGGCTGCGATTGAATCGCGATTTCGACATCCTTGATGTCCAGTGTTTTTGTCACTTCAAAATCTCGATCCACGAAACTCCGAAATGGGGTCTGATCAACGATCCAGATCTAATCTCGATTCAACAGCTGCGATTAAATCGGAATTTCACATATCGCGATTTCGACATTCATGTTGCATTGTTTTCTTTGCCTTTCCATATCCAGATTCGCGAAACTCCGATATGGTATTAGATCAACGGTCCAGATCTCAATCTTGATTCAATGGCTGTGATTAAATCGCGATTTCGCATATCGCGATTTCAGAATTCTTGTTGCATTTTTTCTTTTCCTCTTGATGTTGCGATTCATGAAACTCCGATAAGGACTGGAGTCAACGGTCTAGATTTAATCTTGATTCAATGGCTGCGATTAAGTCGTGATTTTTCATATCGCGAAATCAGGATTCCTGTGGATGATTTTACTTGATATCTCCAACTCTCGATCCCCGAAACTCCGACATGGATTGGAATCAACGGTCCAGATTCAACCTTAATTTGACGGCTCAGATTAAATCGCGATTTCGCATATCGCGATTTCGAGAGGTTAGGGAACATCATTCCTTTGACTCTCCAGTCAGCGAACTGACGATCTATCCCCACGTGTCCCGCCTGATGATGGACGGTCCTCCTTCTTTCGGAGTTTTGTGAGCCCCACTACTCCTTGCACTTTAAAGAACGTGCAGGTTATCCTTGATCCAACAATGGTCGGGTCCTGCGCTTGGATCTAACGTCTGAGATATGTCCTCCTCTTCAGTGCTCTTCTTGTCTACAATCCTCTATACATTCTTCCTGTACTCATGCCATCTTCACTGATGCCCGTCTGTTACACTCTTCCTGTACTCATGTCATCTTCATTGTTGTACTTTCCATCAATGACAAGCATTTGTTGTCTGTTAAATATTTTCTATTCGCTGTCTGTTAAATATTTTCCATTCGTTGTCTGTTAAATATTTTCCAACACCATTCCCAAGGCATGGTAGCTGCACAAGATGATCCATTGGCAGACACAAGTGGATTACTCTTAGAGAAGGGTTCTACTCAACATTCTTGTTGATATGACCCTAAGGGGGGCATATATTGGGTTAAATGTATATGTAATAGTGGTCGGCCTAATAAAGGGGCCACATGTGCAATCTGTGAATAGGTATATATAGAGATCATATAGTCAATTAAGGGAATATGTGATTTGGATGTATGAATGTATTGGGGTATTTGAAGGAGGATCTCATATTCTTTAAGCAATTATTGTGTAACTCATCCTATTGTCTATCTTGGAGTTGTGCTCCATTGTCACATTTGGTGTACATGGTATGTATTTTAGTTTCTTATGATATTTTATGGATTTGTTACATAATATTTGGTCTTAGAGACTAGGATCCTTAAGTTTGGCTCCTTCAAATGAGTCATCTTGGAATTTTCACTATACCACTTTTTCTAGAAATTTTCAAATAGTCAAAATTTTGGGAGCCCAACTAGACATAGCAAAATTCCCATGGTAAAATTTTAGGTCCTAGTTTACTAAAATTTCATAAATATAAGCTGTGGAAATTAGGGTATTTAACTAGTCCTGAAATTAGTCACAAACTAGTCATCTTGGAATCTTTAGTATAATTTTTTTTCTGAGAAGTTTCAAAAAGAAGAAAAAAAATGGAGCATGAGGATACATAGTGAGGCACTTGTGGTAAAAAATTTAGATTCTTATTTGCTATAATTTTCAAGTTACAAGCTGTGAAAGTTGAGGCTTTTGACTAGCCCTAAAACTAGTCTCAAATAGGTGTTTCAAGTAAAACTATCATATATGATTCTAGAAAGATCCAAATTGAATGACACACATTCCATTAGAAAGAGGTAAAAATTTTAGAAGCAGATATCAAAAATTGTACATGTGAAAGATCATATAATATCACTCTCCTAAAAAAGCCAAAATCAATAAGTTTTGGGAAGTTTACCATAGCTTTCACTTGGCACGTCAAAATTTGGTCAAACCTATGGCATTGCAGAGAAAACATATCAGAATACTACAATTTGAAATTTAAAACTTAGAAGGGAAATTTTTTTACAGATATATCAGGGGAAAGGTCGAATAGTACGACAGTATCCAAATCGGGGTTTTAAAAGGTATGTTAAATTAAAATTATCACAACTTTTGATTGATATGTATGATGGAGTTGATTCAAAGGTTGTTGGAAAGAGAAATCATAGGAGAAGCATTCAAATGACATTGCTACACAAAGCCCAAGTCATGGTGGCAACATTAATTTGGATGAGGAAGATCCAAAGAGGAGGACAAAGTGGTGGTACAACACCAATGGAGATGTCCGAGTGGGTGAAATGATCGATGGATGATCATGGAGAGGCAAGAGAAAAAAAAAAACCTAAGATGATCAACTTTTATTTGATGGTCAATATTCAAGAAAGTTTATGATTTGTATGTGTTTGAGGAGGAAAAGGGAAAATTTGAATGGGAGAAGGCCATGGCAACCAAACATGAGAGTCTAATGAAAAATTTGTTGAAAGATTAATTGTTGAAAGTTTAGTTGTTGAAAGATTGGTTGTCATTGAAGTGTTGAAATATCGATTGTCATTGATGTCAACCCTTGAACAAGAAGTTAACAAGTCAGATGTCAAGGTAAAGTAGTTGTAAACAAAATTTAACAAGTTTCGTGCCAGTTGTGTGTTAAATTAACTATAAACAGAAGTTAACAAAATGCATGTGACTTGCATGTCATCATGAGATCCTATGTGAATTGCATGTCATCATGAGATCCTCATTAAAACACAGAGAATCGTCAATTGGAAAATTACTTCTAGTGAATATAGATTGGAAGATCTGAGACAGTGAGAGGAAGTCACTGAAGTCCAGTGAAGGAAGAAGTTTGCATGAGCCGAGCGTATGGATAAAAATTTGCAGACGCAGGTTCCTTGCGTAAATCCGTGAGTTTTAGGAGGAAAGACGCATACATCTATGGGTTACAGTGAAGAAAATCGTAGACATCCACGAGTAGACAATGCAAGGGTCACGAACTTGTGAAGAAAAAATATTGATGATCAAAGATCTAAAACCCATGTCAGCTACAGGTTGAAGGTATGTCTTCCTATGTGTGTTAGGGTGTGTATTGTGAAGAAATCGGGAACATATATGTCTTAGTGATTCATAAGAATTTGATTTGGAGAACTCTCTTGTGGATCTTGGTATGAGGTATGTATGGTTGCAGTCTTGATGAGATATCAAAATCATAGGTATCAGAAACAACAACAGGAACAAAATTATCAGAAACAACAACAAAAACAAGTTATCAGTGACAAAGGTAGTGACATATTGGTCTACATTTATATTTCAAGGTGGTTGGACGGGGAAAGGAAATGGAGTTGTATCCTCCTTCTAGTTGGATTCGATAAATTAGGGAGTCGGAGCCTCCTTTAGGTTGCAGCCTGTAAATAGGGGGTTGGAGCCTCATTTCAGTTCTAGTTGGAGAAATAGGAAGTTGGTGCTTCCAATGAATGTACTCTTTGATAAATAAGAACAACATTCTATGGTTCTTTTCCGCATTTGGTTTCCACGTAAAATTCTAGTGTGTTGTGTTTATGTGTTGTTTATGCATTGAATTATGGTATTGACGATATATTGAATGCTAATGATGAACTATTGATTTTATATTGTGGTTAAAAGAAGAAAAGTGCTCATGGTGATTCATCCCCTCCCCTCTCAGTATTCCAACAATTGGTATTAGAGAAGGTCCTTCAGGAAGCATTCTAACCACTAGAAGGAGATCATAGAATATGCTAAGATTGGAGCACCAGTGTTTGACGATCAGAAATATACCTTCTGGAATAAAATAATGAAAACATTTTTATAGACACGGGGATTTGATGTTTGACAATCAATAGTATATGGGTATACAAAACCAACCACTCCCCCAACCGACAGAGATGGAAAGAAACTCGGCGAAAAAAACTCAAAGACTAAAGGTACCATTCTGAGCAGTGTAGTTGATTCAGTATTTGTCAAGGTTACGCATTGTAACAGTGCAAAGGATATTTGGGATAAACTCCAAAATATTTATGAAGGAGATGTCAAAGTTAAGGGAGCTAGGATTCAAATATTTAGAGCTAAGTTTGAACAATTGAAGATGAAAGAAGATGAAGGCATTGCAGCCTACCTTCTGCGAGTTGATGAAATAGTTAACACTATTAAGGAATTGGGAGTAGAATTTGATGAATCAATGGTTGTTCAAAAGGTATTGATGACTTTTCCTATGAAATTTGATCATAAAATTCCATCACTAGAAGAAATAGCATATCTCGGTACATTGAGCATGGATGAGCTACATGGAATATTTACAGCCTGTGAAATGAGAATAGAACAGGAGATACTAGTCACGAAGGAAGCAATTTTCAAGGCATCCAAGAAGACAAAGAAGAAGATCAATAAAAATTCAAAACCAAGTTGTAGTTGTAGTGATGATTCAGACGAAGATGGAGAGATGACTAACTTCGTAAGGAAATTAAAGAAAGAGATCCACAAGTATAAATGTATGCTTCCATTGAAATGTTTTAATTGTGGTGGTATTGGTCATTTTGTTTCTAAATGTCCTTATAAGAATAAAGATAGTGATGAAGAAGAAGCTTCTAAAAGGGAAAATAAATATCAAAAGGGAAACAAGAGAAGAAACAAAAGTAAATTCTTCAAGAAAATTTTCTACTCCAAGGAGGACAGTTCATCATCAGACGAGGAGGATAATGATGGTGACAATGATTCAGAAAGAGAAATATTCATTGAAGTAGAAGATGATTATCAAGAAGAAGATGAAGTCGATCTCAGAGAAGAGATAATGAGTGCATTAGAAGAACTTAGGAAAGAAAGAAATAACAACAAGTCACTCAAGGAAGAGTTAAAAATGAAAGAGGGGTTTCAGAATTCCAACTCTGAAGAAATCAAGCAAATGATCATAAGTCTAAAAATTCAAATAGAAGAAGACAGAAGAATTGAGGAAATACTTAGAAGTCAGTTAGAAGAAAAGGAGAAAACTATTGGAAGATTGGAAGCAAAAATAGTCTCTTTAAGAAAAGATATTCAAAACAAAGATATGCAACAGAAGAGCACCAAAATATTGGATCAAATCATCACCAGTCAAACACTATCCAATGACAAATATGAACTAGGATACAATAAAGTACATACTGAGAAAGGATCGAGCTCCAAGACAATAGAACATGAAGTAGAACAAAGAAGCTATGCAGAGATTGTCAAAGATTATGTCAAGAAGGAAAAATGCAAGCCCCCAAAGAACATTCAAGAAATAAAGAAGACTCAAGAAGATGAATTCAGAAAGATTGCATTGCAAAGAAGAATATCTACTCCTAGGTATCAAAGGTTCTTTTATGATCATTGTTTTAATTGTGCTAATTTTGGACATAAATTTGTAAACTACAGAGCCTATGCCAAAAACCGAAGCAACTATGCAGGTTACTTAAATAGAAGTTATTCCAGAAAATCTTATGAAGCATACAACATAAACCAAAACAATTTTGATTCATTGAGCAATGAAGTAGAATGATACAAATGCAACAGTTTTGAACACATAACGAAGGATTGTAGATTGACTATTCCACCCAGGGAACCAAAGAATAATATTAGTAGTCATATATCAGAACCATAAGCGATATGGAAAACAAAACAAAATCAATACTTGCTTTCTCTACAAGCTCAACGCAGAAAAAATGATTCATATGTTGACAGTGGTTTTTCAGAGCACATGACAGGTGACAAGAACAAGTTTATAACTCTGAAGAAAGAAAGAGATGGATCGGTTTCATTTGGGAATAATCATTCAGCTAAAATTATAGGTAGAGACACAATTAAGCTTGGAAGCAAAGATGTCATGGCAGAAAATGTTCTATTGGTTGAAGATATGAAATGGAATTTGTTGAGTGTAAGTCAAATGTGTGATCAAGGACACATACTTCAATTCGACTCAAAAGGGAAAGTGTGGACATCTGCGGGCTACAATGAGGAAAAGTGCGGACATCTGCGAGCAGACAGTGTAAGGATCACAGACCTGTAAATAAAATTGTTGAAGATCAGAGATATAAAACTCAAGTCGGCTACAGGTTGAAGGTATGTCTTCCTATGTATGTTAGGGTGTGTATTATGAAGAAATCAAGAACAAATATGTCTTAGTGATTCGTAAGCATTTGATTTGGAGAACTGTCTTGTGGATCTTGGTATGAGGTATGTATGGTTGCAGTTTTGATGAGATATCAAAATCATTAGCAGCAACAGAAGTATCAGAAATGACAACAACAATAGGTTATCAGTGACAAAGGTAGTGACAGATTGATCTACATTTATATTTCATGGTGGTTGGACGGGGCAAGGAAAGAGAGTTGTAGCCTCCTTCCGGTTCGAGTCGGTAAATTAGGGAGTTGGAACTTCCTTCAGGTTGCATCCTGTAAATAAGGGGTTGGAGCCTCCTTCCAGTTGTAGACAGAGAAATAGGAAGTTGGTGCTTCCAATGAATGTACTCTTTGATAAATAAGAAAAACATTATGTAGTTTTTTCCCGCATTGGGTTTCCACGTAAAATTCCGTTGTGATGTGTTTATGTGTTGTTTATGCATTCAATTATGGTATTGATGATATATTGAATGTTAATGATGAACTATTGATTTTATATTGTGGTTAAAGGAAAAAAAGTGTTCATATTGATTCACCCCCTTCTCAGTATTCCAACAATTGGTATTAGAGAATGTCATTCAGGAAGCAGTCTAACCACTAGAAGGAGATCACGAAATATGCTAATATTAGACTTGGGATCTCACAGATCTTCCACCAAAGAAGAAATTCATTGGCTGCAAATGGGTGTACAAGGTCAAGTAGGACGCAGATGGCACACTCAACAAGTACAAAGCGCAGTTGGTTGCAAATGGGTTCTCACAACGAGAGGGCATTGACTATGAGGATACCTTTGTTCCTACAAAAAAAATTAATACCATTTGATTAGTTCTAGCCATGGTAGCATAGTTTGGTAGGAAGGTCCATCAGAAGGACATGAAGAGTGCCTTCCTCCATGGAGATTTGGAGGAAGAAGTCAAAATGCATCATCCATAGTGTTTTTAGGTTCTAGGAAAGGACATCTTTTGTACACACTGAAGAAATCTCTTTATGAGCTAAAGCGAGCACCTACGGCATTGTACATTAAAATTGATAGGTATTTGGATGAATAGGTGTTCTAACAAATTCCATCAAATTCCAATTTGTATGTCAAAATCATTGGTAATGACATCATTATACTACTCATATATGTAGATGACATCATTATTATAGGGAGTGAGGCAATTTCTATTGAACAAATCAAATCTAATATGAGTTAATTTTTTAACATGGTTGATTTAGGCCTCCTACATCACTACCTAGGTGTAGAAGTTTAGCAAATAGGTAGTAGCATTTTTGTCTCAAAAAAAATATTCTAGGAGATTGCTCGACAAATTCTGAATGATAGATTGCAAAATCTTATCTACACCTATGGAGAAAGGGATAAATCTTTCAGCCAAGATTGATTTTGTTACCCCCTCAAGGGAGACAACTCTTAGATTCCCTCACAAGGGTGTCATGTTGTTGCTTGCATGAGATGTCATGCTCATCTTCTCCAAAGCAGACATAGTTCCTCATGATCTCCATCAAATGTATGATCATACTAGCTCAGTTGTGGCATAGCTCACTTTCATCCCCCACTCCTTAGATGATAGATGCACTATGGATGGTACAATATGGTCTCAATATGCTTCATTTGATATTCCATGTATCGATGTTCATATGGATGTGATGATATAACTTCTTAGCTAGTCATACAAGGGGTAAACACCTAACGATATTTGATGTCACTTCATAACATTATATGTTTTATTATTTTCCTCGTAGTACCCTGGGGAACATGTTTTCTTTTAGAAGTGTCATTTCTCGGGTTAATTTGTACTATTGGATCCTTAGCCTAGATAATGTATTCCACATCCTAACCATGCTAGTCATTTTCCACCTCCCTTGTATCATTCATTCCATCCATATAAAATATTATCTCCTAGTCATGTATGACTTCTCAAAGGTCAAAAGAAAAGGTCCAAACGATAAAAGCTCGAATCAATGGCTAAGAGGTGAAGAGATAAAATATCAAAATCATAATATAAAAGATCGAGCAATGCCACCTCGCTATGAGGCCAATGCCCCCAGTCCATGGCTTGTCTATGAATATCTAAATAAAAGGGACTTGTTCAATAAACTAAACACTTAAAGAAAAAGGAATAAAGGGGTAGTATGAAACAATGTCGAGGATACATAACTCAATGTTAAGCTCCCTCTCTAAGGATAATATACAAAAATCATATCTCATGAAAGCTAGATGAATGAATAAATGAATGAAAATACATATGAATGTATAAGACTTTGAGGGTCATCACATGAACTCATTTCCCCTTCCTTTCAACATTTTTATTCATCTTTGCCTATATTTCACCTAGGTACCTATAAAATATGGGTTATCCTAGGACTTCGATGCATGTATAACGGTTAATATTGTTCCCATTGCTAAGACATAGGAAAATATTAAAACCAACCCCTATTTGTTATGTTTTGTTAAGAGATTCCACCATGTGCTACCATTTAATGACTTGCAAAGAGGCTAAACCCATCACTTCAAGTGGGTATTGTTCATTTTGATACATGCCAAATGGATTGTGATTCATGACAGTGCATCAAGCCATGATAGGGACACCATGTCATCACACATGCCACATGGACCACTCAGATTCATTCTCCTTGCTCAGTTTGACGTTGCATTTACACACATGCATTATTCGCTCTCCTTGGACCAGACATGGGAGTATTTAATGCATTAGAGGGGTTGGTTACATACTTGAAGGTGGTTACTTGGACCTTATAATGATATTGCATCATTTATTGTCATCTACTTGAGGAGAACTCACCTAGAGGAGGCCACATGTTCCTCTATTGTTGACTTTTTTACTTGGACGGCTTACACATGTGAGGGTGATGCCATCACCTTTGAGGTTGTTATTCCACTTTTGGACCACTCTTGGGTTTGAGGGAGTTCGTTGGAGGATGTTGGAGGTTCTTGGACCATAATTGGCTCATTCATTCCTTTGATGGGATGTTGGCACTACTTTTGAGGGGCACACCTCCCTTTGTCTCTCTCTAGCCCACACATGTGGCTTTATCATTGTATTTGACCCTCTTCTAGAGGATCATTTCACTCTTGGAGCATTTTATGGGATTTTTTATGACATTTGTTGTATTCACCCATGGTTTTGACCAGGCTAATGGTTTTGAGCTCATGGTATTGAGCTAGCACATTGTATTGTATTGTATTGTATTTGAGAAGGCTCTTCACCTATAAAACGAACAATCCTCCTCCATTTCAAATCATTGGAGATTAATGAGAAACTTGGCTTAAAGATTTATTTGTGTATATTCTTTTCTTGAGTGAATGCTAGTATTTTTCAAGGGTTAGATAAGAACTTTTCAGGGTTTTTTGGAAGACAAAGGCTACTACAAGGCCAAAGAAGGCTGAAACGCTCCACTTGGAAGGGTTCTCAAGGTAAGATCTTCTAACCTTCTCCCTTTGATCATTGAAGTTATTGTCCATACATTAAGGTGGTATGTCCTAGGGCTTTGTCCTTTTAATTGGCCAACTTTTAAGTTCACCTTGATAGTACCCGAAGAGGCTTCTTCATGGACTGATCCTCCCATCCAACCTTGAAGGGAACCTATCAACCCTAGGCAATGCTTGAGGGGAAATCCTATGGGTGCCATCAACATTGTCTCATCATAAACTCTTAAATTCATTTTGATTTGACACAGTGACCCCATAACCCTCCAAAGACACTGGTATATCATTGTCGTCAACCACCAAAAAATCTAAAAAACAAATTTTCCCTTTTTCCCCTTTTTATGTTTTTATTTTGAAATCTAGGATTTTTTCACATCTAATATAGCCTTTGTAAGTAGAGGCATTTTGAAAAAGAGTCAAATCCAAGCCTCTTGTGAATGCTCTAAGGTGCTTGGAATGTTGAATTAGATTCTTTATCACATAAAAGAGCAGGGATGATAATCTGGATTTTTCACTATCACATCTCTAGTTGACTGACCGAATATTTGTGTATCACTCATTACATTTATCTTGTGCAACACTTTAAATGATTTTTTCTCCAAATAATCTTAAGAAACTAATAGATACGATGTGGTACAATGAATCACCTGAAGGGGTAAACATTATCCATTCTTGCTCACGGTTAGAAATTTACAAATTGTTGAAAATTGCAGAGATATCTTGCAGTGAAAAATGATGTTTAAATGTTGATGGGCCAGCAGTATTTCTTTGATTGTTGTCCAATGTTTTATGAATGTTACAAATGGCAAAGAATTAGAACATAAGTTTGATGATAATTGTGTTTGATATGCCTTGTTCTTTACGAATCTTATAGGTCAATGTAATGGTGGTGTCAACAACCTCTTCCAAGTGTTGAAAGAAAGCCTATATTTGACCACCACTGAGGGTTTGAAATCATTATTCAAGGTTGGGAATAACTTAGTGCATAAGATAACAATATAATTATTATGGACAACGTTTTGACATTGTTTAATTCCACATATTCAGAAGAATTAAATCCATGCTTATAGTATGTCAATGCTCTAAACTAGATTGCAAAATATCATCTCTCTTTTCTCTGGTCCTGAAAATGTATTCTCTGTCTAAGTTGCAGAATTAACACTTCTCTGTAATTAATTAACGATACATGCAAGATATATGACAACCTTTGCACAAGTATGCATATAGTTGACATATTGCAATATAATGTATTTATCTATGCTTTGTTATTGGTTAATGCCAACGATCTAAGGCATATAAAATTTTAGTGTTGTTGCATTTCACTTCCATGATTATCTCATTGTCCTATTCATTGCAAACGCTATCATTTTGAATAATCTAAAATCATTGCTTCGCATCTTCCTTTGCATAATTGTTGGTACTTTTTCATACTATTTTGACACTGCATTGGTCCATGGTTGGAAATGTTTGGTGTCTCAATGATATATTTCACTTGATTTAACACTTAGTGCTTAAACATGTACACGGAATAGAGAAGACTTGGTCATCAAATAGTGTGCCTTGAATAGTCTAAACAAGAGATATATGTTCTGCAATTTTGATTCTCATATGAACACATGACTTTGATACATTAATACATGCATCTCTGAACTGAGTAGAGTTTACTTTGGTTCGTATGCCTTGAACAAGAATATATGCTTTGCAATTTTATTGATGTATGGATGATAAATTGGTACAGGGTTTTTATGCATTGATATATTGATTCCACCAGTTATTTCAAATTGAGCATTATTATTTAAGTCATATCCATTTGAGATCTCACATATTGTCTTATCTCACACTTGACTTGTCTTATCCATTTAGAGAAGATAATAAACCCTTGATTAGACCAAGTCCTTACCCTCTCTCGTCCAAGCACAACAACAAAACATAGTTTGACCCCATAGGAATACGCTCCTTAGGTTAGGAACCCTAGCCTTAAAGTGCAGAGGCAAGGTTGTTGAGGTGACAATGGGTGATTTTCCTATCCATTGCACCAAGTTCTCTTTCATAGGGTAGGACTTTCCCTTGGCGAGAGTTTAAGCAGTAACATTTTGGCACTGTTGTTGGGATAAAGTCCATTCCCTTGGTATGTGAAGTTTGGGTTCAAAAGAAATTTTGATGAGTAAGATTGAAAGGTTTTTATTAAGTTTACTCATCCGACGAATCCAATGAAGGGAAGAATCCCAATTCCCATAGATATTTTAAAGGATTGGTTGCTTGTGGAGTGAAACAAGCAACATTATATTGGCATTGAAATTTCACCTTGGCAACTCCACTCTAGTTTGGTATAAGTTTGAATAGTTAAACTATGGAATCAATAGAAGCATGGGATTATATGTGTGCTCCACTTAGTTGCTTGGATATTTTGGGATCCCTGCATGAAGGGGGTAAAATGTGAAGGACTAGTGGACTCTCCCTCACCCCATGAAAAGGATGAAAACCTTGATGACTTGTTCTACATTGGAAGACATGATTGGGATGTGAGATGTTTTTATTTTCAAGGGGATCCAGTCTATGACACTGAATATGAGGGTGGAGATGTGATCAAAGAACTTGGACATAGTATGGAGTTTAACTTAGAAATACTTGATGAAAAACATGAAGTGAATTGTCCCCCTCTGCATGAAAGGGTTAAGTATGATAGGGTTATCTTGGATATGGAGCATTCCTTACCGTGTTCTTTAGAAATCTTTCCCTTTGTAATGTCCCCTTCGTTACGACTACAAGCGAAGCAGAGGTGAATTTTTTTTTTATTCTTTTTGTGTTTCGGGCAAGAAGGCGACGACGACAACAATTTACCTCACCACTGACGACGAACATAGGCATGCAGTCCAGGCAACAGGAAAATATGATTCAACGCACTCGCACAGGAGAAATGGGGCGAAACATGCATTAAGACAAGGCGAAATGACTACCTTCCCGACACAACAGGACCACGCCTACAAGCCAAGGGACAACATCCCCCTCTTGACACAATGACATTGACGAACAAAGACTAGAACCTCAAGGCGCACGATCCAAACGCATGAAGGCGTTCAACCTATACGCAAAAACAAACTTACAATGCTCGACAACACTCATACGAAAGGCACCGACTCTGGCCAAGTTATCACTCGTCGCTATCCAAATCGAGTGCGCCATGATCCCCTCATCAGGAATCATATCGTCCCCAAGTGATAGATGCGTTAATAACCTTGGCGCAACACATCCTATGTGGAGCAAGGACTCTAGAAAATGCCGACACGCTAGGAGCCAAATACTAACAGGGAGACTATACCCACACCCCACACAAAAGGTCGACGAGACACAAGAGGACGACTACCAGGGAAGACACGAGCCAAGACACGACTTCGTCCACGACCCAACCAATCACCCAGTCTAAACTGGTTAATGATTACAATCTATTTTAACATGTGTTACCATTCTAATGGGGCACGTCTAAATTACAATTAGTCATTAATGCACCCGCTAAATTAACGTTAATACAATCAATCTAGCAAGTCTAAGTAATCAATACTAGAACTATAATTATAAATACAATCTAACCTCAATTGTAAGCAGGTCTCAAATTGGCAATCTAGACTTTACTCCCCAATCTAATTTTAGTCATTATTACAACCTAAATGGACAATGCTATAATAATCCAAAATCTCCATCCAACTAGCCTTTAACTTAAATAACAATATTAACAATCTTAATGTAGAATGCTACCCATACAACACTTATGAACAATTAAATCTCAACATGTAGTCTAGCTATATTGACCGAACTAACAATGCTAGTTGTCTACTATCATTAAGAAGGAAACTGCTAACTATTAACATCGCTGTAGAAATTTAACAAGACAATTAACATAGCAGTTACATAACAATTAATAGCGCAATAATAAGGCGATCTACATAATTGTTAACCATTTAATTCGTTGTGGCATTAAATCAATAAGTAGGAATATGCTGACCATTCACAGTGTTGTAGCAATTGTTCTGGCAATTAATAAGGCAAATAATATAGCATTTAACATTGCAATTAACAAGGCAATTAACTGTAGCAATTGTTCTAGTAATTTCATGGTCATTCCAGCAAGCTCAGTCAACATTCTAAAGGCAAAAATCATGGGTAATTACAGCAAGCTCCGGAAACATTCTAAAGGCAAAAATTGTGGGTAATTACAGCAAGCTTTGGAAACATTCTAAAGGAAAAAATCATGGGTAATTATAGCAAGCTCTGGCAACATTCTAAAGGAAAAACTCGTGGGTAATTACAGCAAGCTCCGACAACATTCTAAAGGAAAAAATTGTGGGTAATTAAAGCAACTCAGTCATGTTTTTAAAGAAAAAACGTGGGCATTTAAAACGACAATCTCATTCTCATTTGAAAGAAAAAACGTGGGCATTTAAAACGGCAAACTCAGTCTCATTTGAAAGCAAAAACGTGGGCATTTAAAATGACAATCTCTGTCTCATTTGAAAACAAAAATGTGGGCATTTTAAACGACAATCTCTGGAAACTTTTAAAAGCAAAAACATTTTTCCATTTCCAGGATACCAATACAAAATACAGACCTAAATCAATTCATTTTTCCATTGCCCGAATACCAATACAAAATGCAGACATGAATCAATTCGTTTTTCCATGACCAGAATATCAATACAAAATGCAGACATGAATCAATTTGTTTTTCCATTGCCAGAATACCAATACAAAATGCAGACATGAATCAATTTGTTTTTCCATTGCTAGAATACCAATACAAAAATCCAGACAACAGTAAGAGAATCGAAAGGATCCAATCAACCAAGGACAACAACGGAGGTAGACGGCTGATATGTTCTTCCCTCACACATCATCCTCGCACATAAAAGCAGGGCATTGAGATCCATGGGTCTATTAACGCCGAAGCGACGACCGTAGATCAGGCTCCTGGTCGACTGCTCAGGCGGGGACTGGTGATCTAGGGAAGAAGGGCAAACAACCGCAATGGTCACAATCAATACACCACAGGGTAGTCAAGACATGCGGGGAAACGAAGGCCATGGAAGCCAATCAATCATCGAGCTAGGATATAAAAATTTCAGTCAACAATCTAGACAATCAGTATACTTACCCAATTAAACAAGCAGATCCCAAGCATAAATCCTACAACAATCTACCATACAAAATGAAGAAAGCGTATTGTTGCATGATCGTCCACTCTGAGTTGAAGTCCCACACGCTCCGTGCAACTCCCGCTTGCCGACCGACGAGACTTCACCGGTACCTCCCAAAAAATGCTAGGGGTACTGTTCTTCCCCCTTAACCCCTCGAGCCGCAAAGGGGCCACACACGCTAACCAGAGAATCAACTATCTCCCAGCTCGCCTTGCAAGGTTGAGCTACCACTCCTCAACGAGCTGGGTATCCCAACTCCCACAAGCTAAGTCAGTCAAGTAGATATTTCTGCAGCGTAACGTTACGCAAAACAGAACAACCCCTCCATCTTTCTCCTCCCTTCATTATATAGAGTTTCGAACCCGTTTACCTTCCCAAAATCCCATTTAAATTAATGTTTAAAAATTAATTCCTAAAAATTCTTCCCCGTACAAGTGTCACCCATCCCCTTCATTCCTCCATAAATTAATTTCTTTAATTAATTAATTACCCTTATTTCTCTCACCCACCTAGAGTCACTCTTATATTCGCTCCTAGGTGTCCCCAAATTCTCTTACAGTTTTTAATGACTTTCCCCACTATTAATTTGCTAGTTTAGTTTAAAATTAGAAAGTTTTTAAATGGTAGATACCTTACTAAGTTTGACTTTCTGTTTTTTCCCTTGTGTTTCCCTTTTCTTTTTATGTTTCCCTCTTTTTCCTAGTTTCCTAATTATTTTAGATTTCCTCTTT
>JZKD02S2130005.1:19771-34486 GCA_000966675.3 Picea glauca
GGATTGTAAGTGAACAACATTTCTATAAACAAAAAAAAATAATATAATAATTAATTATATATATATATATAAAATGATGTAAATTTATTTGTATTACAAATTTATAACCAAAGTTTCTTTCTATTATAGTTAAGGTCATTTAATATTTTAGCATTTTATTTTTGTTAATTTTAAAAATAAATCTAGTACAATTTTCTTTATTTTCATCTAATATAATTTTTTATTTTAGAATATTTATACAAATGTTTACTATTTCATTATGAGGAACTATCGGGTTTATAATGGTTAAGAACATGTGTTTTCTCCTAAGAAGTTATAGGTTCAAATCCAAGGGAGGTAGGGTATGTACATCTTCATACAGGTCCAAATCTAAGGGGGCTAGGGTATGTACACCTCCTTAGACTTTAACGGTCAAATCGTTGTGTCGAGGAGGTATGTCATATTGAAATGTAAATATAGTGTTCACATGTTTATATTTGAAGAATTGTAATATGTATTAAATTAATTAATTGAATAATAATACCTATAACAAAATATTGTTTCACCTGAAAAAAAAAAAACTGCTCCTTGATATTCATAGATGAATCGAAGTGAGCATTACTCGTACAATCATACAAAGTATCAAAAGATATTCCAGAACTCGTGAAAACTGCAGTCAGAAAAAACTATTCCTCGTCTACAATCACTACTTCAAGATCGACAGTCTAGCACAAGGTTACAAAATACAACAAGTATTTAATTAGCCCCAGACTCCACATTACAATATTTAATACAAGAAAAGGTATCCTTGGGAGACCATCCTATTATCCAAAAATTCCATGACAAACAGAAGACTTTCCAAAGAACCTAAGGCATGCTTAGATAACCTATCAACAATCTCATTATGCTCCCTTAATATATGTTGGAACGAGATAAAATAAAAAAAAGAGAAGGGATCCCGAGATCTGTCACATCGGGATTGAAGAGCAGCCAGTTTGATAAGAAGATTCTGATTTTCCCATTCCACAATAACCATTAAATCACCCAGAACCTGTAGATGATAAATCCCCAAAATCTTTGCAAATCCAATTAGCATCTATAGGGCTAACAATTCTTCTTTGGTATTTGTTCCACATCCATTGCCCATCCTTAATAGGAAAATATGCTTGTTTGACAGCTTTAAAACAGCTCCTCCCCCACAATTCTGACTTTGTGAAGCCCCATCAAAAAACCCTATAGCAATACCATTTAACAAAACTGGCATCTTAATCCGCGTGTACTTTAAAACCTGATTCTTTTCAGTGTGCTCCAAGTACATTTTGAGAATTTCGAAAATACACACGTTGATGTTAATTGGATAGCCTTGAAAAAGATAATCATTTCGCATTTTCCATATGTTCCAGCAAACAAAAGCCAGCAAATTTTTAAAAGATAAAGCTTTAGATTGCCAAGAAAACAAACTCTGATCCAAAGAGCGATTTCCCCAAGAACATGGGAAATGAAGAACCGCTTCAAAACATATTTTGAGAGTAATTTGATTTTATGTGTGTGTGAGAGAGAGTTTTAATGTTTAAAGAATGATTTAGATTTTCAAACATATTTTATGGTGTACACTTTTAAAAGGTTTGGAGAAATAAGATTATGTAAGAGGTCATCACTAATTTTCAAATAAAATAATTTCAATTGCAATATCTTTATAATTTTTATTAACAATATTAATATGAAAACTTTTTTTAATTACTTCGACATTCTCATTCACCCATTACTAATTTATTTATTTTTGTTTTTTGGGTTTTGAGATAACCGTTATTTTATTTTTAATACACAATTCCCAATAGAAACAAGTGAAATCTATAAGGTGTTATAAACCATTATTGGTGTCACTATTGATTGTTTTACTATCATCATTGATAACAGAAGAATGACACATTTCTCTTAGGAACAAGTGAAATCTATAAGGTGTTATAAACCATTATTGGTGTCACTATTGATTGTTTTACTATCATCATTGATAACAGAAGAATGACACATTTCTCTTATATCCATAGCCATCATCGAAAATTACAATTTGATAAATTCAAATATGAAAAAAGAATGTTCTTTATTTCATTTATATCCCTTAAATTTTGGCAATGTGATACGAATCGATTTAAAAGACATCTAGTCTAAAAGGTAAACGATTTGGCTCTTTCCAACTACCATTAATCATCGATCATGGCCACTAGCCACTACATTTTTTGGCTAGCAAACTTTACTCTCCCAAATGGTATTATCGCCATTGTGTGTATTTTGTCTCAATGGAATTATCGCGATGGTTTATCCACTTCTTGGTAGCTTGATGTAGGTGATGTAAATTGAGTAGATGCATGTTTTAATGTTATTACCACTTCCGTCGCTTTGTTTCAATTTTTTTCAAACGTTGCAAGCTCACTCATGTTGATGTAATTTTCTTGTCTATTATTGCCCCTCCCTCTTATGTTTCAATTTTTTTCAAAAGTTACAGACCTACTTGTTTTGATGCACTGTTCTAGTCTATAGTTGAAGGAAGGCTTTCAGAGCACAAAGAAAAGCAGCCATGATTACTAAAACACAAAGACTAGAAACTAGGATTGTGTATAAGTCATTGGAGGAGCTCTCGGCACGCTTAGCGAATACCAAACTAAAGAGAGTCTCTTGGGGCAATTCCTACTATCATCTACTCATGTAATCCCAAGCTTCCTGGTAAGGCCGAAACATAGTGCCTGCTTTTCCTAAGAGATTTTGTTGATGGAGAAAAGGTGCAAGTGTTGCCCAAGTGCAACAATACCTTCGGTGTAAAGTGACACTACTAGATTACATGTCCTTAATATTAGAAAAATAGGTGTGCTCATTTCACCGTAGACATATAGAAATATTGTCACCCAACCATAGGCACAAAGGCCACCCCCGAGCACCTTAACTTTGACAGACAAAATAATTTTGGAAGAAATCCAATAGCCAACCAAGGTAGTGCACCTTTCTCCAAGGCTAGTGCACCAAGAAAGAATAACCAAAGACCAAGCAGAAAATCCAAACCATAACCAAGAGAAAGTGTAAAAGCCATAACCAGAAAAGCCAAAACCAAAACCAAAACCAAAACCATAACCATAACCAGAAAAGCCAAAACCAAAATGCCAGTTACAGCAACTGCAGCTGCACTTCCTCTCCAAACTTGTGCACCAATGGTCTTATGTAGTTGTGAGAGTGAGTATGACAAATGAGCTCTAGCGCCCTCTATTTATACTAATATATCTCACTTGATTGGGTTGTCTTCTCTTTCTCGAGGCTAATAAATCAATATTAAATATTCTCTTGAGTTGACTTGTCTCCTAGAGTTATTATCCAACATTTTAGGGTTTCTCTTGCTTCCCGGAATATTCTAGTCTTATCAAAGTTTGCATGTGGAGGTTAATACCTCCTGCAGCTACCATAATATCAACACTCCATCCTAGCTATGGAGGCATTAAAGGAAATGGTCTTGAGCACAAATAGACCATTCAATCGGTAGCATCATCATAGCCACACAGGTTATCTCATGATCAAATCATGAGCACCATCATCACCATCAGTATCATTTGATATCATCAACTACATCATCTCTCGAATCCATACTCCATCTAGGTAATCGAGCATGATGTTGAATAAGTCACTCACTCCACAGAGTGATACAAGAACCATTCTTCTAATCTGGACATATGTCCTAGAAGAATAATTGTTCCAATAGATGTTGGAAGCCATGCCATGGGCTACAAGGACTATTCTTTTAATCCGGACATATGTCCTAGAAGAATGATTGTCTTGGACCATTTTCCACAGGGAGAATGTATGTTCATCAGCATATTGAATATCCATATAGCTGGTAATCATCTCCAACATTTATGATAGTCTTCATGGCAATAAAAACAATGTCATTCAATAGAACACAACTATGTCTATCCATAGTAGTACACAACTACTATCCAGTGGTACACAACCACACCTAGTAGCACACAGATACTAACCAGTGACACATAATCACAACTAATGGAACACATCTACCATAGTGGCATACAACTACTGTCCAGAGACACACAATCTCCATAGAAATCACATCATCTGATATCAACCTTCATAACAATATCATGATACAAACTGAGTCATTTGGGCCATTCTTCCACTCACATCTGTGATATCTGGAAGAGCATCTTCCCTCAGAAAGTAAAACATCATCCATGGGCTATCTAGACTATCCTTCCCAAGCATAAAAGAATAATTGTCCCTGATTTCTAAGCCTAGACCATTCACCTAACTGGGCCATTCCTCCAGCACTAATCATAGTGCAACCTGGAGAGAATGAGTCTGCCCTAGGGAATTTCTGTCCCTGATTGCATAACCTGGACCATTCACCTAACTGGGCCAGTCCTTCGACACTAATCACAGTGCAACCTGGAAAGAATAAGTTTTCCCTAGGGAATGAATGTCCAAACCATTTCCTATGGAAATGATTGTCCTGCACTAACCTCCAAAATGGACCATTCTTCGAAACTGCTCATAACTGTGAACTTCGAAAGAATGACTTCCCGGCAAGGCGGGCCATTCTACTTGACCACTAATTAGAGTGACTACCAAGAAGAATGATTTTCCTAGACCATTCCCCCACATTGGCCACAAGGGGAATCATTGTCTATAGTACATCAGCAATCTATCAGACCATTTTCATTACAAAAATGATTGTTTGATCCAGACCATTTTCAAAACTGGAAAATGCCTATCTGTCAAAAATATTGAACCACTTTTCGAACTGGAAAGGAACTGCCCATCTTGGACCATTTTACGAACTAGAAAATGATTATCCATAAATCAATAAAATATCAGTGCTCCCTCCAAACCTGGGTGTAATCACTTCCTTTTCCAATAAGGAAGTCGTCTCCACGAGCCCCATCTTGTCTCTTAAGTATGAAAACTTTTTATTTTGGACAAAGGCCTTACCAAAATATCGGTTATCTGCTCATCTGTGGAGATATACTGGAGAACCACTTCTCTCTTCTGGACTTTATCAGGGATAATATAATGCTTGATCTCAATGTACTTCAGTCTGTCATGGAACACTGGTTTCTCTGAAAGCTTCACATGGCTCTGATCATTACAATATATCACGGTCAAATTTAGCACCTGATCGGACGGTCCATAAACCAACTTATGGAGCCACATTGCTTATGTACAAGCATCACAAGCTGCAATATACTTTTCTTCTGTAGTGTTGAGTGCAACAAACTTTTGTTTCTTACTAGCCCATGACATCGTGGAAAATCTCAAACTGAAACATATCCAACTAGCATTTCTTTTGTCATCTGCACTCCCTGCCCAATTTGAATCGATAAATTCATGCAATTGTATGTCATAATTTAAACATCCTACAAAACAAATATCCAGTTGAGTATTCTCCAAATACATTAACCAGCCAATTAGAGTCTCTTCAACTTCTTCAAATATGTTATCATGGGAGTTAGCCATGGATTTGCAATCCATCATCCCGGACTTCTGAGTGACCATTCTGATACACTTTCTCTATCATAGGAAGTTTTCACCACGCTTCTGTTGTATATGAGACACTTTGCATCAAGTTGTTTGAATCCATACAAGGTCTTCTTCCATTTGCATACATGGGTTTCTTTCTGGTATAAGCTTCTTTCTCAATTTGCTTTATTGGGAAGAACAATATTTTACATGTAAATTTCAATCCATGGATACTGCAAGTTGTTGTCATAGTCTTCTCCCTCCTTCTGGAAGAACCTCTAGTTATGAATCTCACAATGCTTCCATTCATAAGTATTTTTCACATTTTCTTCCATACATTTTTCTTCATCACAACTTCCATTTCTTCTACTTGATTGTTTCTAGTGGGTTCAAACCAAGTTGGTAGTCTTATGATTCTCGGTATAATAACTGGTTGTTTTGGCTTTTCTTTCTTTCTTGGAATCCTTATGTTCTTCCTCGTGTTTCTCTTTAACTTTGGGGTCCATGGAGTCTTCTATAGATTCCATTCCATTTCTTCCTGAAGATTCGAACTTCTTCCTTTCATCATACGAACATAGATGTAGATGGACAACCAAGGATACTTAAGACTTTTTTTCGAAGAAGACTTCTTCTAGAGTCAAACTAAACACATGCTACTTATCATGGTTACTACTTTCAATGGGAAACATGGAAAGATACTTCATAATCTTCACGGATTCTTCAATGGATCATATCATTTAGGATTAGATCCCTCCTAATCCTGGCTTCATGCACGAATGCATGCTCTTCTTTTGGAATTTTGTAATCAATTCCCTCCATCTAAGAGAGTCTATGCTTTCGTCTGCATCCTTATTTCCTTTTAAAAAGTGTCACAAGTCTTATTCTAATTTCCTCTTGATTACTGACTTCTTTCTTATTTGACTCCTTCTGGATCTCTTCAAGTTTGATTATGATTTCGGCCTATCTAGCAGTTGTTACTTATATAATAGATTCCTCGGGAATTTGTCAACGTACTTCATCTTCTTGTAGTCATCGTAATATAAATCCTTATCTTTTTATTCTTCCATAGGTATTGTTTCACTGACCATCTTTTCTTCTAAGAAATATATATGCATGATATGTACATGAACTATGAAAACATGGTATGTACAAGAACTATGTTATAGAAGAATATTGTTACCTTGACTAGAAGAAGAAGTTTGTTTTATTCTGCTTGGCTTTCTTTGAGGGTTCCCTTTCTTCGACAACTGTTGCTTCATTTGTTTCCTTCCTTTTCTTTAACTCGGGGAGAGTGGTTCCTGTAGTGACCATATTTTAGACAGTTAAAGCATTGTATTTTTGACATATCCTTTTCTTGAGTTGGTTTCTTCCTTAGGCCAAAAATCCTCTTATTCCTAAAATTCTTGAATTTTGTTGTGAAGGCTTGATCATCATATTTCTTTTGGGATTTCTCTTTTGTGCTAGTAATCCTTGATTCTTCTTATGCACAACAAGTCCCAAGTTCTTCAAATGTGGGATACTCCTTTATTATGTTCATGCTTGCGGAAAATGCATCTCATGTCTTGGAAAGGCCATTGAGTACTATATTTACCAGTTCCTTTTTTGAAATGATTTTTCAATAGCTTGTAGTTGATCTCTTAATTGAGATATTCTTACAAAGTATGATGTTATGATATCATCACCATTCATTTTCATGTCATGGAGCTCATTATTCATACTCATTACTCGTCTAATGTTTCTGACTGAGAAGAGGTTAGTTAGGGCATCGTACATCTTCTTAGATGAGTCAAGATGAGAGATGTAGGGTATCAAATGGTATTTTACAGATTCCACTATGATACTCATAGTGTTGATGTCATTGTCCTTGAACTTATCCATAACTGCAACGTTCTGAGGTTCCTTCTCTTTTCTTGTTTCAAACTGTGGTTCCATTATCTTTCCTTTCACAATATCCAACACTTTATTCTTGGCAAGGATGAGGCCAATCCTTTTATTTCATGCTCTAAAGTTAGAAGCCCCTTATAACTTGTTTTTTGACTTCATAGACTAAGTCATGACCTCTTTGACTTGGTCAACCTTTGACTTTGACCAAAATGATCAAACTTGACGCCTTGGCTTGATGAGAGTACCAGGAGGTGCGCTAGGCTAGGGGTTAGGGTTTCGCTACTGCAGCAAAACTTTGACTGCAACTGCAACTATAACTGAGTAAATCCTCCCAATCTATCTTACAACGGTTAGATTGTCCGAAGATAATGTGGGCCCATAACCTGTTAGAAAAATAGGTGTGAGTGTTTCACCATAGACAATATATCAATATTTTCACCCAACCATAGGCACAAACGCCACCCTCGAGCACCTTAACCTTGACAGACAGAATAACTTTTGAAGAAATCCAATAGCCAACCAAGGTAGTACACCTTTCTCCAAGGCTAGCGCACCAAGAAAGAATAACCAAAGACCAAGCAAAAATTCCAAACCATAACCAAGAGAAAGTCCAAGTCAAAACCGAAATGTCAGTTGCAGCAGCTGTAGTTGTAGTTCCTCTCCAAACTTGTTTACCACTGGTCTTATGCAGTTGTGAGAGTGAGTATGAAAAATGAGCTCTGGCGCCCTCTATTTATACTACTCTACCTCACTTGACTAGGTTGAATTCTCTTTCTGGAGGCTAATAACTCAATATTAAATATTCTCTTGAGATGACTTGTCTCCTAAAGTTATTATCCAACGTTTTAGAATTTCTCTTGCTTCCCAGAATATTCTAGTCTTATCAAAGGTTACACGTGGAGGTTAATACCACCCGCAGCTACCATAATATCAACACTTAATGTTCATGAACGATCTTTAGAACCCAACCGGTGGGCCATGAATTTTTCTCAATGGAAATGAAAAATTAGGTATGATTTTTATTATTTTTTCCAATCATAGAAACTAGACTACTACATCTTCCCTTATTCAAACTCTAAGAACATTCAGGGTGAAGAGAGTAGTGTGTTATAGGAAAAGGCAAGATCATAGTATAGAGAAAGGGAGGAATAATGGATATCAATTGCAACAAGAGACACCATGACGTTCCCATTCCTTTTCTTGCACAAGGCCATTTAAATCCCATGATGTAGGTGGCCTTGAAGCTTGCAAAGGAGGCATTCCTTATCAAATTTTTGAACCCAAAGTACAGCCACTCTTGCATGGCAGAGGCTAACAAGACTAGTTTGAGTAACCACATGATGATCTTCTCTATGGTCATCCCTTACGACCTTCCTTCCACTAATACTCCAAAGGATAACAAGACTAGTTTGAATAAGCACATGATAATTTGCTCTATGGTCATCCCCAACAGTCTTCCTTCCATTGATACTCCAAGGAAAAATATGTGTCTGGGGAATTAAAAATATTATGGATGTTTTCAAGTGGGAATTATTCTAAATTAGATCTTGAGACTTTATCCAACAGGGGAGTTTGAGCTATGGAAATCAAACAAGCCAGTGACACTGTGAGGGCTTTTAATTCCCACAAGTACCCAACTTATGCATCCAGTCCTTCCAATCCACCATGATCCAACTTGGTAGGGAAGTGATGCAAATGAATTTAATCCAAGATGATTTAGTGAGGGGATTACAAATTTCACAAAAAAATTATTGGCTTTTATGCAATTTGATTTTGTCCAAAAATTTGTGTGGGTCACAACTTGGACTATTAAAAGCAAAAGTAGTGTTAGTCATGTTTCTACAATGAAATTATTTTTTCACTTCACCATCTTATGCTCATGGCCCTAACTTTTATTCACCCTACAACCCAACATGGAAACCAGGTGATCCTTAACATGAACTAATGTTAACAGTGTGTATTTTCCAAAAGGAAAAAGCATGCACATATGAAAAAATTAAACTTCATAGTTTAGGTTGTGTTATTGGATATCTTATGCATACTTGCTTCAAAATTATACATGTCATATAGAAGTCAATGATATTGCTTATAATTTTCTTTGTTGGAAATGCTTAAAGTTCTTGATATTTTTGTAGAGATTATAACTTTCAATAATGCCAAAGGTCTATGAATATTTGGCTTTTGTTCTTGGATAAAGATGGGGGTTTTATGCTTATGTCACATGTATTTGGAAGTGATGAATTTTAGGGGGGATAGAAATATTTTTGAGGGAGAAGATGGAGCTAATCAACATTTGGGATGCTATATTGAAAAATCTTGTGGGTTTGACTATTATTGGTAAAATAAGTTTAAGGCTCATTGATTGTCAATATAATGATTGTAAATATTTGTCTTTGTTTTCCTATGATGAGCAGATTCTAAATTTTTGGTGAGGATAGTAATCATTAGTCATAGTTTTATGTTGAGTTGTACATTTTGTATTGCACCAGTGTACAATTGGTTTGCACATTGTTCTGCATATAGTGTCCTCACTTCAAATGAGATTTTTGAGAAGATCCCTATAGATAATTTGCAGGTTGGTGGTAAAAAATGCTTAAGGTCTACATATGATAACATAGTGCAGTTTTGGCAAGATGAAATCAAATATATGAGGCTACAAGAACTAGCAAGAGAAGAAAATCTTTCTTCTTTCTCTAGGGCCAAGGATTATTCAATTGTTTTATCAGGAGAAGGATACTATTGACATAGTACAGAAATGAGAAAAGGGAAATTGTTTGCTTGAAAAAAAAAAGGAAAAGAGTGTGAATGAATGGAGTGCTTGTCGATCCACCCATGACAAGAAAATCAACCTTTTCTAGTGCTCTATTTGTTCAAGAAAACAGTGAAATGTACGAGGCAACAAAATTTTATATGAATCAATATAAAACATGTTCCAAAGGGTATAAAAAATTCTCATAAATGACGGAGGATTTGGACTTGAATCCCAATGGTTTTGAATGGTTTTGGGTGGAGCAAATGAGCATTGTTTCTCAATGTATCTTAGTCTTTGGCATATATCAGGAAGCAATAATTGCTTTCATGAATGAATTTCAAAGCCAATAGTGATTGTAGTGTGGATGTATACATTGCTTGGAAATGAGAAGTTCTTGTAATCTTTTTCCCTTAAGTTTTAACCTTGATCGAGTATTTTTCCAGCAATGCAGTAGGATAGCCACCATTATGTATATGTATTGTGATGTAAATAATGCAATTATACAACTACATACTATGGAAATTATTCGGCTTCTATTGTTATTTGTACTGTGGAGTTGGGTCAATGCTACTTTTAACATTGAAAAGTTCACATAAATTATAATGCATGCCTAAGAAGTTTGGCTTGCTTCATTTTCCAAAAAACATTCATGTTATCTTGTCATACTTTAGGTGTCTACTAACCAATATTGTATTTGAAAATAAACTGTTCTATTTTCTTTTAATCTTGTGCTGGTGAAACTTGGGATTCAAATTCTCATTAAAAAATATTATGGTTTAGCATGGGCATTCAGATCATTCTCTCTCCCCTAGATTTTTCTTAAAGAGAAAGAGGTTGAGGTGACATGATGAAAATTATCATTCAATAATGTAAGATATTATTAGTACTTAACATGGATGGGTTGTTGACTTTAGTCATTCCTATTTAATCATAGCTCATGATTAATCTATGGTTGCAAAGTCACTATATGAAAGGTTGACTAACAAATAAGAGGAATTTCTCAATTTTGAGTTGGTAAAGTTCAGGCTCAAAACTTCACTCCATGCTTGTGAGACACCCACTTCATATTTATTATGCACCCACATTATCCTTAGATGTTGAGAGGTCTGTACCATCCACTTATGAATTTTCTATGAACATGGTATTGCCAATTTCGAGGATCATGGTACAAGAGAAGTCTTTGTGATCGATAGGAATATTGATTATGGAAGGATATTATTGACATGTAAATGAGGTATATAGAAGAATATATTATATTAAGAAAAAAAATCACTTTGTATGGTGGAAACAACCATTAACAACTTCATTCAATACTTCTTGTCCCATATAAGAGATGGTGAAATTATGCCAAAAAGGTTCTACAATTGTCTTCATAAATCTCTTTTTAAAGTTAGTTAGCTTCTTTGGTTAAAGTAGCCCTCCAACAATAACGTTTGTGTTGTGTCATGTCAAAGCCACCTAGGTAGTTCCCTCAATCACATTCTAAGATACATATGAACGAATTTGATTTTATCTTCCCTCGACCAATTCATCTCATCCCTTGAAATCATCAGACCTTCATGTGACTATATTACGTTATTTATGTTCTCTAGGATTTCTTTGGTAAGATTCCCTAATGTCCATTGTCCCTTTGACTATGATGGCTTTGACCATTGTTTGTCTATACTAATGACACAATTTCTTTAATCTTTTTTAAATCTTGATATTATTATCGCGGGGTTTGTACTTGTGCAAATCTCAACACAAGTCCCATAAATCTGCATAACCATGGAAAATCCTACCACTGTCACCTTAGTAAGAAATTCCCTCATTTTAGTAATATGATGTCCACCACAAGGGAGGCTTCCCCGGTGACCTCAAGGGATCAAAGTATCAAGTAAAGTAGCCAATCCTATAGCCCCCTATCTTGATCACCTAAAGATTGTCTAAGTCAAGGTGGTAGAAGAAGATTGAATCTGTTTGAGTACATGCTCGGAACAAGAACACTTTATAGCATATATGTAATGATATCCAAGATAAAAAAAAATGCAATAAATATCCCTTGAAGACAATACAACAGTTTTATGACAACAATATATATTTGTAGTAGCAACAAATAAAAGAGCTTAGAATCTCAACAATTGACCAAGAAAATTAAGCATGCATATCATTGAATATTGTCAAATTGCTTAAGAGAAATGCTAAGTGAGTTGAACCACCTCTACAAGAGTGTATGCATAAAATTAGAGTGTATTAAGATGGTTGTAGCAAACTTTTGCAACAGTAACAAGTTTACTAGAGAGTTAGTGAGTGTTGGTGTTACAAAAAATAGTAGAAATCTTGAGAGAATTGAAAGAGAGTGTTTGTTGATCAATTTCACCAATAGAGATTTGTAAGATGAGTGCCTTTGAGGGCTATGGAGTCTCTGTAACAACAATACAACAATCCGTGAAGATTTAACAGTAGAAACCAAGAGGTGGGGCTTAAACTCTAAGTTTCTATCACATTAGGGCCTCAAGGTTTAAACCTTAAAGAGAATGATTGCTAGAGTGAAAGCACTTTTGGGCTCTAGCAACCTTTTCTCCCTTCTTGATGCTTCAACTAGGGTAAAATAAATTTCTAGGGTTAAAATCCTAAAGTGTTAGCACTTTAGGGTTTTAGTAATCTAACCCTTGTAAGGATTCTTTCACAAAATTTGGACAAAATTAACCTTGTGAGAGGAGGAAGCACTTATGCTCCTCTCTTAGGGTTTCACCAAGCAAAATGTCTAGCATGAAAAGGAGAAATTACCATGAAGCATTGATAGCACAAAGATAAAATTGTAGAAATTTCACTTACTTCACCAATATAGCATGAGATAAAACCCCAATTGCATAAATTCCATCCAAAAAATAAGCAAAAGTATCCACAAATTGATCCTCCAAGCAAGTCACATAAGTGTAGAAGAGAGAGATACCCAAGTAGGGTGAAAATTTCAGACTTGTTCTCACAAAATGGTGAGGAATCAATGATAATAAAAGGAAATGAGATGGTCCTCTTTTTATATGGCACCACTTAAACCAATTTTTCCACATAAAATTGCCAATTACAAATTAGAAGAGGGTCTTCCCCCTTTATTTTCCCTTACATTACGCAAAAAATGAAAAATACATGAAAAAAAACCCTAAAGAGGGTGATGTCATGCCCTAGTAGGGTGACGTAGGGCCAGATAATGTGACATCCAACCTCAATGAGTGGAATGTTGGGCCTCCAAATTTCATGTGTCATGATCCTATGTGCAAACGTCTCATGCCATGAGCCTCCACCTATCAAAACACCTCCAGAATCCATCATCCATCAAACCCTATCCTTCAAGATGATGTCAAAGGCTAGAGGGTGACAGCCTAGGCCTCCAAAGGAAACACCTAGCTAAGGATAATGAGCCACACATGATGTCACCTTCTACACTTGGACTGACAACAATATAAATTTGTACCATCCATAGAAAATTTTCATTGTCTAGTGTCTTATTTGGTATTGATTTCATGTTTGTACTTGGAAATTATCACATATATGGTATAAATTGTTCTTGTTCTAGGCAGGTACACAAACATCCTCTTACCTTTAATTTTCCATTGACCTATACCTTTCTTTAGGTGATCAAGAGAGGGGAGGTAGGCTTGGCTACTTTACTTGCTACTTTGATCCCTTGAGGTCACCGGGGAAACCTTCTTTGTGTTGGACCTCCTCCATCATTGTAATGAAGGAATTTCTTGCTAAGGTGACAGTGGTAGGATTTTCCATAGTTACGCAGATTTGGGAGACTTGTGTTGGTATTTGCACAACTACAAATCCTACAATAATAGATATCATTAAATTTGACCCATCCAATAGCAATGTTGAAAACATTGGCTGAGTGAAATTGATGAAGCTGGAGTGTAAGAGTTCAACTCAAACTCTGCAAAATATCAACAACAAAAGTCATTCAGAATGAAGTTTTTTCTTTTCCTTTTAGGTATTTACATTTGATAATGGTGAATTTTCCCTCCACATGTGAGTTGGACTTACTTGGTAGTGAACACCCCATGAGTTACTCATAGCTAAGGGTCTAACCCACTATTACTTTCGGGTTTGACTAATTGTTGCAGAGTTGGACTCAACTGCAAAGAGTCAAACTTGGGACCTACTTAATTCAGTTTGATAGTAGGGTCGAGTAGAGATCAACTTGGGAGTACTCAGTTTTATTAACTATGATTCATAGAACCCATATTAGTGGTTTTCCCCTTGTGAACAGAGGTTCTAGAATGGTGCATGGAAAAATAACAACCCAAATGTGCACCAACTAGTCATAGCATACACTAAGCTATGTTTTTGTTTAGTACATATTGTTTATGATGTTCAAACCAATGTTATCAATGTTGGAACCTAAATTAGAACCAATTGACCCTAAAATCATGAACATAAAAAAAAGGTCGACCAAAAAATACATAAAATATTCAATGATAAAATACACACACACACACACACACACACAATGTAAATCCAAGCTATTAGACAACTATGCAAACTTTATAATGTACAAAGAATGTAAGGGTAAATGCAAGGCACTCAATGCAATACATCTTTGA
>JZKD02S2130005.1:34496-45736 GCA_000966675.3 Picea glauca
GGATTTGGTCCTAATACAATTACCGACATGATTAATCCACAATGGGGATTAATCCTATAAATAATATATCAATAATAATAAGAATACTCTTTGCAGTTACATTATTTCAACACCTCTATTTCTCTTTGAGAATCCTTTTATTGCTTTCTCGAGGATCCTTGGGTGAAGCATTTGAAGGTTTCATTATTTTGGCTTTTATCTTTTTCCAACTACTTTTACCCTTTGGGCCTTTATCCCCTTCTTCCCACAGGGTAAGGTACAACCCTTTGCTAGCTTGGCAAACCCAATGCCCGAACCAATGTACGGAATAGATGAGGGAAAAAGATGAAAAGTGGTAAGTATGTTGGGAACAGACGATGACCTTTCATGAACCCCCCAGTGGCAACTCAAACCCTAGGGGAGCGAGCTCACTAGGGCATCCAGTCATTCCCCCTCAGGTGTGGACAAGTGGAAAGGCATAAGGTCCAAGCACACATTAGAAGTAAAAATAATTAAATGCACATATTCAAATGTTTTGAGAATTTGAGTGACACATACCATGACACCCAGAATCATTACCTCATGGAACAAGACCCATTGTTGCTGAAGGACCAGGCCGATGGGATGGATGTTGCTGATGTTGACAAGGTGGAGGCGCTGAAGAAGAAGAAGGATGGGCCCTCTAGGGCCAGGCTCAAGTCGATTTGGCTCTCGATACTCCATGTCTAGGACCTGTGGGCCTCGATACATAATCTCCTTAGTTATCCCTAGGACAGGGGATAATAGTTCCCTTTAATAAAAAAAATAGGTAAGTAATCAATTTTTAAACCTTAATTTTAATTTAAAAAAACACTATCAGTTCTTTAAAATTTTAATTTCTATATTTTTAACTTATTATTAACATGAAACCTAATTATTATTAAAATATTTGTTAACTAAATTTAGGCTTATCAATATAGTCCTTGAGACATTAAAACTTATTAATTTTGAAATGAAAAAAAACCCTATTTATTTCTAAGATTTTTAAACGATTACTTATTTTATACAACAAATATTTTTTTTTTAATAAAAAATTAAAAAATAAATCTGAAACAAAAGTTAAAAAAAAAAAAAAAACTTGATTTAATGGTTTTAAAATTCCGCTAGGGTTCTATCTAGCCAACCTACAGGGTTCCTTTCTCTTTAGTATTTATAACAAGCTCTTCTCTTCAATTTTAAACTAGACTTCATGTCCTGAAGATGGATCTTGATTTGGATCTGAAATGTCGACAATCCAATGACAACACTATGTTTTTTACGAACATTGCTGAAAACAATCCACACCACAAAAGTCTCATCAATCAGATTATTTTCCTGTATGGAAGGGAGATTTTGGACGAAATTCGTGTTCTATAAAAGCTTAGGGTTAAAATCAAAAGAAGAGTTGTTGATTTAGATTTCCTAAAAAACTGTAGGAATAAAAACGTTCTATGAAAATTCGCGCTGATTGAACACAAGGTGAAAAACAAATGGAACAAATCGACTTTCTTCAGGCTAGGCTTATCCATAATCAAAGTCGAAATTAAAAGAAACAGATGCATTCTAGAATACCTATCCAAAACCGCGTTAAAACTTCACCTGAAACTCACGCAAGATATTCAACCTGAATTATGGAAAAAAATTGATGCTATGACCGCCATGAAAGCAGAGAAAGAAGACCAATGAGTTCACATCAGACATACATCCAAACTGGACCGATTACTAAACATTAACAACAAAAATAATGATACCAACAATAAGAAAGTGGTAAACCTCTCCTCACACGTTCCAAATGAATCCGAGTTGAGCGTTTAGGGAAAGGTTTAAATTTTGCGATTTCCCCAACCTCCATTCATGTTGACAACATCATATGCTACATAGAAAATAGCATCCAAACCCTTATAGATGAAGACAAAAACCTGATAAGACAAGACTGCTCCGTTATTCTTCGTAAGGGGAAACCTCCAAGAAGCAATATCAGTAAAGAAGAACACATAGCGTTAAAGAACCTCATAAATAATGATAACTTAGTCATTCTTAGGGAGGATAAATGTGGCACCACAATACTTTTGAACCAAATTGATTACAACACAAAAATGATTGAACACCTTTCCCATAGTGGCAACTATAAGAAACTTCCCAACAATCCCATCAAAAATAGTATAAAAGAAGTTAAGAAATCCATCAACAATTCCAACCTAGATGAAAGAACTAAAAAACGTCTAATCCCCAATAGCGAGATCACTCTGAGGATCTACAACCTACCAAAAATTCACAAAAAAGAGATTCCCCTCAAACCCATAGTGAATACCATAGGCTCACCAACCTATGAACTAGATAAACATGTAGCCAAGATTCTTAGCCCCTTAGTAGGTCATACTGACTCCTTCAAAAAAGACTCCAATGAATTTATCAAGATCATTGAAAATTAAAAAGTGAAACCTGAAGACACTCTCATAAGCTTTGATGTAGTCTCCCTTTTCACAAAAATCCCACTGGATGAAGCTATCCAGGTTGTAAAAGAAGTGATTGATTCAGAAACAACAAAACTAATCGAGGTTTGTCTTCGCTCCATGTTTTTTAGTTATCAAGGAGAATTTTATGAACAAACTAGCGAGGTAGCAATGGGATCCCCATTGTCCCCCATTGTTGCCAATCTTTTCATGGAATACTTTGAAAAGAGAGCCCTAGACTCCTATCCTCTGAAATCGACAAGGTGGAAGAGGTTTGTTGATGACACCAATGTACTCTGGCCCCATGGGAAATAGGAATTAGACAAATTCTTTCAACACCTAAATAATATCTCAGAAGACATAATATTCACAATGGAACTTGAAGAAAACGATAACATCCCTTTTTTAGACATACTAATCAATAGGAAACACAATGGAAATTTAAGACATCCAATATATAGAAAAAAGACTCCCATCACCACCCCAACCAGAAACTAGGAGTCCTAAAAACTCTAGCCACAAGAGTCATAAGAATCTCTGATGAAGAACACTTTGAACAAGAAAAATATCACCTTTCCAATACTTTTAGGAACATAGGATATAAACACAAAGACATTAAGATTGCAATAAATAATTCCCTAGAAAAAACTAATAAAGTACCTAACTCCCTAAACAACCAAACCCCTCATAAGATTGCCTACCTTCCTTACATCCAAGGAGTAACTGATAGGATTGCAAGAGTCCTCAACAAAAAAGAGATCAAGATCTCCTTCAAACCACATGAAACCATCAAACAAAATATGAGATCCGTTAAAGACAAACTCGACCCTCACAAATGTAAAGGAATTTATAAAATTGAGTGCTCATGTGGTAAATGCTACATCGGGGAAACTGGTCGCTCCTTTCAAATCAGAATTAAAGAGCATGGAGCTGACATAAAGAATGAATGCATTCACACCTCAGCCTTAGCAGAACACTCCCTTAAAACAAAACACCATGTCTGCGTAGAAGGTACCAAAATTTTGGCTAAAGAAGATCACCTCTTTAAACGTCATATTAGGGAAGCAATTGAAATCCTAAAACGCCCAAACAACCTTAACAGAGACAATGGCCTAGAATTAAGTGATAATTGGTTCCCTTTAATAAAAATATAAATAAGTAATCAATTTTTAAACCTTAATTTTAATTAAAAAAACACTATTAATTCTTTAAAATTTTGATGTCTAGTTTTTTAACTTATTATTAACATAAAACCTAATTATTATTAAAATCTTTGTTAATTAACTTTATACTTATCAATATAGTCCTTAAGACATTAAAACTTATTAATTTTGAAATAAAACAAAAACCTTATTTATTACTAAGATTTTTAAACGACTACTTATTCTATACAACAAATAAAAAATTTTAAATAAAAAATTAAAAAATAAACCTTAAACAAAAAATTAAAAACAAAAACAAAACTTGATTTAATGGATTTAAAATTCTGCTAGGATTCTATCCAGAGGACTTATAGGGTTACTTTCTCTTTAGTATTTATAATAATCTTTTCTCTTCAATTTTAAACTAGACTTCATGCCCTGAAGATGGATCTTGATTTGATTTGAATCCGAAACGTCGACAATCCAATAACAACACTATAGTTTTTCCAAACATTGCCGAAAACAATCCACACCACATAAATCTCAACAATCAAAAAATTAATTAATAAAGAAGGACACGTTGATGAGGTGGCAACTCTATGTGGGCATGATTGAGCTAATTGAGGCTTAAATCACCAATTTTATCTTTCGCTCTCATCACTTCAATTTCCATGCATTAATTTTAATAAATTCCCATTAATAACCCTCTCATGTGCTTTATCCCTATAAATTAGGGCGCAACTCCGTCTTGGCTAACACATGTCCCGTCTCATCCATTAATAACTCCCCTCATGTGCATTCTCTTCCTAAGTTATTCCCCTATGCGCCTCTTATCCATCTATAAACTCCAGCGCATGATCTCCCGTGCTTATTATCTCCTTTTCCTTTCTTAACTGCGCCCTCTGGCCCCTCACTACTCCCTCTTCTTCTCTCACACGTGGCACATCCCTTAGCTCACACTCCACTCTACGCATGAGTTATTTCCCTCTCCCATTCCATGTTCCTAGTGCACGAGACATGCAATGTGCCTCATTCGTTCCTTATTCTCTCCATTTAGGCACCTCCCTCATGTCTTCTTTTTCCCATAGTGTGCCTCCTCCCTAAAATTTAGTGCACATATCCCCATTTTCTCTATTTTTACCACGCCTTCACTCCTTTTTTACTCTCAAACATGGGGGTTTGACTCACTCTCATACTCCACTTCTCTTATGCGCATGTGTCTTCCACTCTTACTCTTGTTTCATGTGCTTTACCTTGTTTATCCACATGTGCACCCTCAATGATGGCCATTGTGAAGTGCACCCTCACTGATTATATATTGGAGATTATGTTTCATTATTACAATCAGAATTTTGCAACAATAACGTTCATTATTCTCTCTATCTTCCTATTCTTCTAGACTAGCTACTCTTTCTTTCTATGAAGACATCATAGTGCCGGTTCTTGTGCTTGTTGATGTGGTGCAATTAGCTCTTTGGAAGTCATTAATAAAGAAGTGTTGTGCTTATTTTCGAGCATTCACTCTTGTCGGTATTTTGTTCTCTTTTTGTGCATTGAATTAATAGTTTATTAACCATTTATTGTGAGAAATTCTCTATCTTTTAAATGGTTTTATCTTCTATTTCTTCCATCTTTCTCACACTAACACTGCAAGGTCCTTCCAAGCGAAGTTAAAACTATCTTTTCCTAACATCTTGGTGGGGTGTTTACATGTTGTCCAATACATATTTGCTGCTATTTTTTGTGTTTTTGCAGAAAATCAGATCCAATATCAACAACCCAGTACCTAGGGACCCCCCCTGAGGTTGGCACACATCAACCTGAACGAAGAGGAGGTTTTCTTGTGACAATTTGGGGCATTCTCTCTTTGAATTAACCACTTTTCCATTGCTGATTTTTAATTATCAAATCTGATTGGAGGGTGAAAAACTGTGCTAATAGTTCAAACCTTGTGTTAGCCCAAATGCTCATGAATTTCAATTAAAATAAATTATTGATTGAAATGAAATATTACCACATTAAAAACATTTAAAAGATGTCATAAATTCAATTCAAAGTAAAAAAGATAAAATCTCTTACGAAAGTGGGTTCACTTTGTTTTTAAAATTTAAATTACTTTTGAGAAAAGGAGTGAGCTAATAAGTAAACAAACTCCACCTTTTCAGTGAGTCTATTGTTTTTCTAGCGAAGAAAAGTTTTGCATTGATCCACTAATTTTTTTAAAAATTTGATGACACGGGTCTTCTTAAAATGGGATAAAACCCTGAATGGTAAAGTTCCATGGTCAAAGTTCCCATCAATCAAGCAAAAATGTGATTGATAGAAACTCTGACCTTTGTTACCTATTTTCCCTGGAACTTTGACCAATGTTCGTATTGGTCATAGTTATTTCATCAAATTATTTTTCATGTATAGTCAATGTTCCTAGGTTAAGAAAGTTCCCTATAACTATGATTGACAAGAACTCTCACTGACAAGACCAATGTTAGAACAAGAACTCTAACCAATAAAGGAACAAGAGGATCATAGTTCATCTAAGTTCTTGTTGGTCCTAGTTTCTTCCTCATAATTCTCGTCGGTTATAGTTCTTGTCTGTCATAGTTTCTTCGTTAATGTTCATGTCAGTTCGAGTTCCTTATTCAAAGTTCCCATCAATTTGAGTTCTTGACGGTCATAGTTCCCTTATCAAAATTCCTGTTGGTTAGAGTTTATGTCAATCATAGTTCCTATCGGTCATAGTTCTTTCATCAATGTTCTTCTCGATCAGAGTTCCCATCAGTCATAGTTTCTTCATCAAAGTTCATGTTAGTTATAGTTCTTTTTGGTCATAGTTTCGGTGTTGGTGTTCCTTTGTCAAATTTCTTGTCAAACCAACATCAATAACTCTGACTAATAGGATCAATTTCAGAGTTCCTTTGTTGGCAAAGTTCCTATTAGTCATAGTTCCCTAGTGAGGAAAGTTCCTTGGAATATGATCCGACTAAAACTCTAACCAATGGAGGAACAAGAGGAACTTTTACAAGTGAAGAACTCATTTTACTTTGTTTGGAGTTCCTTCTTCAATTAGAGTTACAAAGTTATTGTCTTGGTCAAATATCATCTAGTGCAAGTTTGAATGTACTGCTCTACACTTTTGTCTCCGTTTTGAATGGAATTGTCACATTTGTTGTCTTTGGTTATTGTGGGTTGGGTCACAAGTATGTGATTTTGGTCTAGCATAGTGTTAATAGTATTGCTTGGCCCTACGGAAGATTTCTTCATTAAATTTTTGGAATGGTTGTTGCCTACATTAAACAACATGAGTTGTCTCAGTGCATTGAATGCTTCTTCCATGAAATCTTGTGGGTTAATGAAATTTTACTACCATTGCTAAATTATTCCTTTGAGTTTTATGCTCCGCCCTAGAGCTTCCTTCTTCAACTTCACCATCCTTTCTGGATCAACTTTACCTCGTCCTTGAATCCTTCTACATCTCAATGGATAAGGATTTATGGGTTCTTTTCCAATGGCAGAATGTTACTTATTTGTTCGAACTAATATTTCCTTTATTTGCAAGAATGAAAAGATGTTAACATTAACATTTCTTTTATAGTTTTCTTTTGTGAACTAGGAAATGTGCAATCTCAATTAGTTTTGAGTACTAGCTTTATAATTTGTTACAAGGACAATTATGGGGGAGGCACTAAGAAATTATGCTTTTGACTTTAATTGTGGTGTTGTCAAGTGGATCATTGATGCTTAGATCTTGCAACAAGAGAGTTTTGAATTGCCAACACTACAAAAATTGAAAAAGGGAATTGAAATGGGTGAATTGATTGAGTTACAAATGTAGAGGGGAAGAGTGGACACTAATGGGAAGGCTCTCATGAATTTTAAATGTAGTCATATTTTCCTTTTTACAAAGGGTTTAAATCTTTCTAATTTGTAGTTTTGAGAAAATTGTGGGAATCACTTATTGGATTTTATGGTTTACAATAAAAATCCAATAGAAATTTATTGCATGATTTGAATGAAAAATGTTGTGAATTGCATGCATATTTTTTGCATGATTTGAATGAAAAATGTTATGAATTGATGCATATATTTTGTAGAATTTTGATTGGAAATTGTTGTGAAGTTCCTTTCTTCCAGTGGGGTAAAGTTTTGTCATGATCTACTCATTTTTTTGAAAGTTGGTCAATACGGGTTGTCTTAAAATGGGACAAAACCTCCAATGGATAAGTTCCATGGTCAAATTTCCCATCAATCGTGTGGAACTATAACTTCTGAAAAAATTCTTGTTGGATTTGGGTAAGAATTTCAACGGATTTTTTTTTGAGTTTGTCTACTTATTAACTTACTCCATTTGTAAATAACTAAAGTAAATTTCAATGACACTATATTTCATATAACGAAATTAATATCAATTCAAGTTTGCATTCATTGGTACAATAAATTCCATGAATGTTCATTATGGATGTAAAGGAAACCGTTTAAGTGATTTAAGAGGAGGAAAGAAGAAGAAATCTTGGAGGATGTTTTTTGGATGTAATATTTTTGAAGAAAGTAGGTCTAAATTCCAATGCGTGGTTTAAAAAAATAGATCAGTTTATCATCGTAGGTATCTATATGGATGATAAATATTTTGAGTAAGTTAATTTGTATACAAAACCAATCGCTTTTTTCCGTTGGAATTCTTTCCTAAATTTGAGAGGAATTTTGGTGAAAGTTATAGTTCCACCTGTTAATGGGAATTTTAGTGAAAGTTATAGTTCCACTTGTTAATGAGAATTTTGACCATGGAAATTTTTCCTTTAAGCTTTTGGTTCATTTTAATATGACTGAGATCCTTTGAAATTTTGAAAAAATGAGTAGATCAAGACAAAACTTTACCTCTCTTGAAAAAAAAACCACCAGAAAGGTTGAGTTTGTCCAGTTATTAAATCAGTCCATATAACTCTTAACTTTGCAATAAAATCATGTTAATTGTCAAAATCACCCCCTTCCCCCAACACCTTAAGTTGGGGGACAACCCATCATAGTCACATCCTACATGGCGGAGGGAAATTGAAATCTATTTGTATTTCCATTGCAAGGAGGCAATTTTCTAAGCATGAAAAACTAGACGTTTGAGGGAATATTGTTGAAGGAAGTGCAATGAGTAGTGTTTTGGATAAGTAATGTGGATTTGGAATAAGATTAGTGTTCTAGGTTGATGAGCTGAAATAAAGGGGAATTAAGGATGTTGAACTTGGTATAACAGAGCGTGTTGGAACTCAAGAGGTGTTTGAGTTTGTGGGGATAATACCTAGAGACTAGAACTAAACAATAATATTCTCTTTGTAATGTAGTGGATGTGGATAATAGTTCGATGGGCAGTGTAACCATTTGGGATTAACTGATTGAACATATTTTTGATGTATGTCCTTTAATGGAACATGCATATATTCTCCATTTTGTGAATAATATATATGACCCCCATCGATTTATTGGTCTGTATAATTGATGCATTGTCGTAAATTTTCATGTTTGTGTTCATTGTTCATAATCTATCTTAATTCTTCTTCTTATTGTGTAGGATTGTTCATTGTAACATAATGAATCTAATCCTTATATTCTATTCATCGTAATGGTCCTATGCATCTTGAATAATGTGAGATTAATTTCAAATCTATGACTTGTGCATCAAATCCATATTAAACTTGTATAACATATTCTTTGTTTGGGGTTGAACATTGTGCTGCCCCAAATGCTCATGAATTTCAACATGCCATCATAGTAGTTATTTTCTTTAATGGAAAAGCATATTGAGATGCTTTAGCATGGTGTAAGATTAGTTCTTCAATCTAATGGCAGGGATACCAAAAATTAAACAAATATAAAATTAAAGGAAAATTTTGAATCAATGTTATCACAATTGGTCGAAACACCCTGAAATTCATTGATTCGACCTAGTTTTGGGCACTTCCGAACAAAATTGGTCATTCAAATTGGTTTTCACTTGTCTTGCTTTGCATTGATGAAAACTAGCAAAACCAATTAAAATTGGGTTATTATGATAAAAACAGGGGCAAACCTATAGGTTTAACTAGTGCATTGCCACCACCCTCCCCCAAATAACAAAATAAAAAGAAAACCTGTGACTACCCAAATACCTAGTTTAGATCTATTTAATGATCCCCCCCATCTCAATGGGACTTATCTTGATGGACTTGCAATGTAAAATAGATTTCATTGCGATAGGGTAACAAAAATTATCATTAGACCTTGAGCATACCAATCTACAAAATGCAAATGATTAGATATGGATGATAATTTGATTGTAAACAATAGTATGATTATTTATGGATTTTTGAGGAAATTTAGAGCCTCAATGTTACATATTTTGGTTCAAGGATGTATTGCATTGAGTGCCCTGTATTTACCCTTACATTCTCTGTACATTATAAAGTTTGCATAGTTGTGTCTAATAGCTTGGATTTACATTGTGTGCATGTGTGTATATATTTTATCATTGAATATTTTATGTATTTTTTGGTTGACCTTTTTTTTATGTTCACGATTTTAGGGCCAATTGGTTCCAGTTTAGGTTCCAACATTGATAACATTGGTTTGAACATCATAAACAATACATACTAAACAAAAACATAGCTTAGTGTATGTTATGACTAGTTGGTGCACATTTGGGTTGTTATTTTTCCATGCACCATTCTAGAACCTTTGTTCACAAGGGGAAAACCATTAATATGGGTTCTATGAATCATAGTTAATAAAACTGAGTACTCCCAAGTTGATCTCTATTCAGCCCTACTATCAAACTGAATTAACTAGGTCCCAAGTTTGACTCTTTGCAGTTGAGTCCAACTCTGCAACAATTAGTCAAACCCAAAAGTAATAGTGGGTTAGACCCTTAGCTGTGAGTAACTCATGGGGTGTTCACTACCAAGTAAGTCCAACTCACATGTGGAGGGAAAATTCACCATTATCAAATGTAAATACCTAAAATGAAAAGAAAAACCTTCATTTTGAATGATTTTTGTTGTTGATATTTTGCAGAGTTTGAGTTGAAATCTTACACTCCAGCTTCATCAATTTCACTCAGCGAATGTTTTCAACATTGCTATTGGATGGGTCAAATTTAATGATATCTATTATTGCAGGATTTGTAGTTGTGCAAATACAAACACAAGTCTCCCAAATCTGCGTAACTATGGAAAATCCTACCACTGTCACCTTAGCAAGAAATTCCCTCATTACAATGATGGAGGATTTCCAACACAAAGAAGGTTTCCCTGGTGACCTCAAGGGATCAAAGTAACAAGTAAAGTAGCCAAGCCTACCTCCCCCTCTCTTGATCACATAAAGAAAGGTCTAGGCCAATGGAAAATTAAAGGTAAGAGGATGTTTGTGTACCTACCTAGAACAAGAACAATTTATACCATATATGTGATAATTTCCAAGTACAAACATGCAATCAATACCTCATAAGACACTAGGAAATGAAAATTTTCTATGGATGGTACAAATTTATATTGTTGTCAGTCCAAGTGTAGAAGTGTTGGATCATGTTGTCATTGATGCCAATGGTTTGATTGATTGATGTCATTGATTGATGTCAAGTGATTGATTGATGTCAAATGATTGATTGATTGATGATTGATGTAATATA
>JZKD02S2130016.1:21347-37821 GCA_000966675.3 Picea glauca
CCTAGTTTCCTTCCCCGACACTTCTTTTCATGTCTATTATTTTATTTGATAGTTTCTTTATCATTCGTTGTAGGTATTCTATGTCCCCACTTCACGGAAATGAGAAGGATAGCTCGTGATGAGACCCCCTTTCTCTTGGATATGCCACCAAGAGCCACTACCCTTGCATGGTGACAAGCAGTTGGTAGTTTCATACCGCTACATGCCCATGGACCTAATAGGATGGCTTGTGATGAGACCCCCTATCCTCCAACTAGGTCTTGGTTTATTATTTTTACGGGTCCCTCTGTTTCTTTCTAAGAATATTTTTATTGATTTCTCAAGGATCCCTGGGCGAAGCATATCAAGGTTTCCTTCTTTTGGATTTTATATTTTTCCAGTTACTTTTACCCTTTGGGCCTTTAGCCCCTTATTCACACAAGGTAAGGTACAAACTTTAGATATTTGGAAAACCCAATGCCCAGACCAGTGTAATGGGATGTATGAGTGGGAAAAGGATGGAAAGTGGTAAGTATGGTGGGAATGGACGATGACCTTTCATGAATCCCCTAGTGGAAACTCAAACCTTATGGGTACCATCTTACTAGGGCATCCTGTCATTCCCCCCAAGTGTGTTCAAGTGGAAAGGCATAAGGTCCAAGCACATGCTAGAAGAAAAAATAATTAAATGCACATATCCAAAGGTTTTGAGGATCATAGTGACACATACCATGATACCCAGATTCATTACCTCATGGAGCAAGACCCATTTCTACTGCAATACCATGCCGATGTGATGGATGTTGCTGCTGCTGACAAAGTGGAGGCAGTGAAGAAGAAAAGGATGGGCCATCCAAGGCCATGTTCAAGTCGATCTGGCTCTCATTACTCCATGTCTAGGACCTGTGGGCCTCGAGACATAACCTCCTTAGTTATCCCTAGGCTAGGGGATAAGATGTTGTTTCCAACAGAGGTTCCTGAGAGAAGATACTTTCTTCTTCCCCTATCATTAGATTCACTTGAAAATTCATTTTGTAGTTTTGAGTGAGAGGTATATCAGACGATAGAGGAGCGAAATTTTCGAAATCAGAATCACAAGAGTAGTTTCCTAGCATAGGGAAATCTATTGATGAGGGTTCATTGAAGGCTTCTAAATCAGTGACAATATGTTTGAGATATATTTCCCTATCAATCCTAATCATGTTGGTATGTCACTTTAGTGGCAACCAGAGGTGACACTATTCCGTGCTAAATTATCCATTCAGTTTCTCAGACCAATCTCGACTAAGTAGCAGTCCATAAGATTCTGGTATGTCTACTACACTTATGTCAATTATTTGAACAAATTTCGGGTGTGTAGCCATTCTGATCATGCCATCCTTAAGCTGCCCAATAACTATTACCTATGTTATGTCTAGTTGTATAATGTTTTTATCACTTTTGAGAGGGATTGCATTCAATTTCTTGCAAATGGACAATGACATGACATTGGAGGATGCCCTTGAATCGACCAAGCAATTATGCAGGTTTCTGTTGAAGACTTCAAACGTTAAAAGGAAAGGTGGGACAAAAGGTTTTCCTCTTTTGTATAAATAGAAAGAGTTCACATTTGGTTTTTTATTTAAGTCTTTGAGATATGGGCCCTCACATAGGTCAGTTCTTGTTATAGGGGCTTCTATTGACTTTAAGGCCTGTAATAGAAAATCCTTTTGCTGAGGAATTTTTCACATGTCCATGACCGTAACATTAGCTTTCAACTTCTTTAAGTCTTCTACTATGTTGTATTCCATCTTGGGTGACTCTCTTGTGTGTATGTTTATAGGATTTATTTGGGAGATAAAGGGTGCTTTCATTTGATTGGTTATGTGTTCCCTCTCGAGGATTGTGTAGTGATGAGATCATTTGAGACCGGTTGACCCTTACTTCGTGTTTTCACCGCCAAAACCTCAGTGGGTGGTTCCTGAACTTCAAATACATCATCAAGAGGCATCGAGAAGTTTGGATCCCACAAAAACATGGTTGTTTCTTCCATCGGCTCAACTTCCACTTGATCGACGATGTTCACCGCTGAGTCGTTTAATTATTTGGTAAGAGAAACTTAGTCTAGGAATCGATTGGACATTAAATTCATAGTGTGCACCCATTGGGGACAGTCTCTTTCATAATGTTTCTCTTAGTGGTACATGCAAAAAGAGTCATATGCTACATTACCTAGGTCGATGTTTAAGTTGGCTAGGGGAGGTTCAATCACTTTGAAGGGTGGGTTTATTTTTAAAAAGGGTTTATAGGGCCTTTGACTCTGGTTTCCTTCCCCGACACTTCTTTTCATGTTTATTATTTCATTTGATAGTTTCTTTATCATTCATTGTAGGTCTTCTATGTCTCCACTTCACGGAAATGAGAAGGATAGATCATGATGAGACCCCCTTTCTCTTGGATATGTCACCAAGAGCCACTACCCTCGCATGGTGACTAGTTGTTGGTAGTGTCATACTACTACATGCCCATGGACCTAATAGGATGGCTTGTGATGAGACCCCCTATCCTCCAACTAGGTCTTGGTTTATTATTTTTTACAGGTCCCTCAGTTTCTTTCTAAGAATATTTTTATTGATTTCTCGGGGATCCGTGGGTGAAGCATCTCAAGGTTTCCTTCTTTTGGCTTTTATATTTTGCCATCTACTTTTACCCTTTGGGCCTTTAGCCCCTTATTCCCACAAGGTAAGGTACAACCTTTAGATATTTGGAAAACCCAATGCCCAGACCAGTGTAATGGGATGGATGAGCGGGAAAAAGATGGAAAGTGATAAGTATGGTGTGAACAAACGATGACCTTTCATGTATCCCCTAGTGGCAACTCAGACCCTATGGGTACCATATTATTAGGGCATCCTTTCATTCCTCCCAGGTGTGTTCAAGTGGAAAGGCATAAGGTCCAAGAACATGTTAGAATAAAAACTAATTAAATTCACATATCCAAAGGTTTTGAGGATCATAGTGACACATACCATGATACCTGAACTCATTACCTCATCGAGCAAGACCCATTTATGCTACAATACCATGTCGATGTGATCAATGTTGTTGCTGCTGACAAAGTGGAGGCATTGAAGAAGAAAAGGATGGGCCCTCTAGGGCTATGTTCAAGTTGATCTGGTTCTCATTACTTCATGTCTAGGACCTGTGGGCCTCGAGACATAATCTCCTTAGTTATCCCTAGGCTAGGGGATAACATGTTGTTTCCAACAGAGGTTTCTGAGAGAAGATTATTTCTTCCCCTATCAGTAGATTCACTAGAAAATTCATTTTGTAGTTTTGAGTGAGAGGTATATCAGACAAGAGAGGAGCAAAATTGTCGAAATTAGAATCACAGTTGTAGTTTCCTAGCACGGGGAAATCTGTTGATGAGAGTTCATTGAAGGCTTCTAAATCGGTGACAATATGTTTGAGATATATTTCCCTTTCAATCCTAATCATGTTGGTATGTCCCTTTAGTTGCAACCAGAGGTGAGACTAGTCTGTGCTAAAGTATCCATTCAATTTCTCAGACCTATCTTGACTAAGTATTAGTCCATAAGCTTCTAGTATGTCTACTACACTTGAATATCTTATGGTGGTTTCTTCTGCAAATTTTTCTAAGAAATCCTTTTGAAAGTTCATCCAACTGGTTATGGACCCCACAAAAAAGTTAAAACACTGAGTCGAGGCTGAATTCTCAAAGGTATAGGAATAATGCCTACACACTACATCCTCATGTTGTATGTTCATCATTCTTATAGCTAGTATGAACTTTTTAATATGGTCTTCAAGCAATCCATAGGTTTTAGGGTCAAATTTGGGAAGTATTTTTTCTGGATGTTGAGGGAGGTTATGTGCCCATATTAGGATTGCTAGAGCATCTCTGGCCAACCAAGGTTGATTATTTTGAGGTGGATTTCCCCTTTCTTCATTATTATCCTCCATGTCGTCTGATTTTGAAGCTGAGTGATCTGATTTAAGTCCTTCCTCGTCAAACTTGAAATCACTAGGCTCAGAGTAGTTACCAGCTAGTGTTTCGGGTATCAAATTAAGGGGTTGTTTGATCTCTGTGAGGGAAAAATCTATCAAGTCTTCTACTGTGTGAAAACAAATCTGGTCAGGGGTATCAAAAATTGGTCTACTTACTTGTTTTCTACAAGGAAGTAATGGGGCTAAGGATAATGATCCAATTTTTCTAGCGTAATCCCTTGTGATTCTTCTGAACTAGTTCAACTCCTCCTGGGGAAGAGAGTAAGGTATTTCAAGGAGTAGGTGTTCTACTTCTTCGTGTTGGGGTGATTTACTCATTTCAGGAGTACTCACTATATGTGTGTTGTCTTGAGAATGACTAGCCATGCATGTGGGTTTCTTTGAATCTATAGGCTATGCAAAATATATTATCGAAAATATCGTTAGCCATTCATTCATTCAGGCCCTCCTTCTAGCGCTAATTATGTTGAGGGTTCCAAGATCCATTTAACTCAACAGTAGGAACCAAATCCTCCTTAGAGGCCCAATTAGACTTTGCATCGTTTGATGGGTGGAATGGTTCTCCATATCTTTCAATCTAGCCAATTTATTGATGGGATCTTCTTAGTGATTGATAGGATATCTTCCTGTTAAAGTTCCTCCTTTAGATTAAACGTTCTCCTTTTTACTTTTATTTTATTACATGAGTCTAATAAAGTAAGGTGTGATGGTATAAACCAGCTAATAAAAAGGATTCTTAACTACTAAATAAATATGATCCTGGGATAACCCTCGTGCTCTAGCATGAAAACAACGATATTCACACCTATTACAAATTTAGTAATAATACATTAACTTGTTGGTATTTCAACAGTGACTGAGATACAATTATTGAAAGAAAATACACATGCAATAAGGTGAGTACAAGAAAAATAGTTCCTTAGCTCTACCATCAATCACACATTAACACAACGATTTGATTTTCATCATTAAGAACAAAAGAACTGTTAAAATATTGAAAAATATATCTTATCAATAGATTCAGAAACTCTTACTCGTTACATCATCAACTACTGAAATAAAAGTTTGAAGTAATTCCTCCTCAATCCAATCACATAACACCTTTGATGAAAAACACAGTTTTGTGTCTGGTCCTAAAAAAAACTTCTTAATTAAAGTTGCTCAGAAAAAATTCTTTACAATTATCAAAAAGAGGGTCTTTTCCCCAAAAGAATCGACCCTTTCTAAAAGGTCAATCCCCCTACTTATAAAGAATCACTAACTAAAAATAGATACTACATGTTTGTGTTAAGTAAAAAAAAATATTTCCACGTGGTGCTTGATCTCTTTGTCCTTTGGGAATCATCTCGTGGTTCTACTAGAGTGGATGAATCTTCTCGTATTCTAACCATTTGATGAAGATATCCTCGTATGTGTTAGCATACAAGAATTTATGTTGATCCATCGGGGCTGCAAGGGTTTCCTTCACTTCTACTACCTGTTCTCTATATTTGATCACTTTGGCACTTAAATGTTGCATAACTCCACGAACCTTGATCGGATGTTCCATAAAATTGTGTACCTAACCTAGTTTCATGCTCACCACCTGTGTGATCTCTACTTTTTGTGATGAGTCCTGTTATGCATGGCATTTGACTATGTCATGCAAGTCGACAAAGTCTTAGGGTGAGCTGAACTCTGGAAGGCCAATATTTTTCATCTCCTGATTGATATTATCCTAGGTTCTTTCATAATCATCCCACCTCTTTTGTATCTCTCATTGAGGTTCTTGGGCCATACTTAGGCAAAATTCAAATGCCTTCCTAATCTGGGAGATGTCGTTATCCATCAACACTTGAATCCCATGCTCCTTCGTGTCTCGACCCTTCTGCACTACATCGATGCAATCGATTCATTCTACAACTTGGTATGACTTTCCATACCATGTCTCCACATCCTTATAGGTTTCCAGTGCCATAATGGTTTCTTCCTAATAATCAGCTAAACATGCAGTGAAGAGATGTCTTTCTCTTGTGAAATTTGCATATGCATCTTGGAACTCGCTCTTCATAAAAACTGTTGCCTGTGTTGAGTCTTGGTAATATTTTTCCAAATGGCGTAGATGGTNCGTGAGAGCTTCTTGAGTCATATGTTCTATCGTTTAGACTTTCTCATCCATACTCATAGCTTTTAACCTAGTCATGTTTGGGTTATATTTTCTCTGTAGTACCTCCTCCCAGTCCTGAGCACATTCTGTAAAAATATCATCTTCAAACTTATCAGGTGCGTATGGCTAGCATGAAGAGACTTGTGACGCATGTTGGAGAACCAGGCCTTTAGGGTCATGTTTTCATAATTGACCTATCGAGAACCTATATTCTAGTTGGATCAAACCCTCTTGTTTATCTTGTGCAATGTCCTTCACTATGTAAAACCCTACATGGAAACCATAAGGTATGAATGCTCATTTCGTGTCCTTTACCAAAGTGGTGTTATAGCCCTGCAAGATGGTTTGGTAACAGATTTCTCCTACGACGATTTGGTCTGGGATGTGAATGGGGAGTAAATGTGGTGCACCAGTGGCCTTGAACACCCTGATATAGGTTGTGGTTTCATCTAGGTACCAGTGGCCTACTTTCGAAATCATTTTCTTGGTCGCTAGAGAAAGTATTGGACATTCGTTTTTGAAAATAATGAAATACACCTGAGCTATGAATTCATGTCAAATGAGAGAATACGATTTATTGTACTTGTTTTCCCACAAGATGTTGAGGTAGACATGTACAGGTAGCTCTGCAATGTGCCAGATCAAATTCATGTTGGCGAAGACATTCATGGCGCATATCACTTCTAGCAAATAAGAAGCCATGTGAAAAGAGGGCACCTCTCCCTCCTTCGGTGTCTGAGCCTGCAATATACAGGTGCTCAATTTCTTGGAGATTATCACTCCCCAATTGAAGCTACTCCTGGAAATAGCCAGAGTGTATGCTAGGGGCATCCATGCCTCCGAGAAATTGGTGTAGTCTTTCTCCCTGTATAATTGACAAATTAGAGCCATTAGGTAGATATATAGCTCCCTTAGATTCATTGTCACATACCAAACATTGCTGTGGTTTTTGAATTTCTTGTCCTCTCACTAGGACACCATCAATCGAATAGTGTCATGGAATTCATAGAACTTCACCATGAAATTTGTATTCAACCACTCCTCCGGGTCCCTAATATTGTAATATCTATGGACCTCTGTCAAGATAAAAACTTTGACACATATGCCATTCTCATCATTGATTAGGCACTCATGTGCATCTGTATGATCGATTATCCACCCCAGAGTCTTAATGTAGAGAAAGGATGAGGTTTGACATTTTACCATATGCAATCACGACCACCTGATATTCAGAAAAACCTGGTCATCAAGCACCCTTACATTTAGGTCATTGTGGGAGATAAACTCTGAGTAATTTTTCTGGCTAATTCTATTAAACAAATCTCCCCATTGTGGGATCATCATCTTTGATCTAGTGGTTGCTTCTGTATCGCCAAAAGTGGGGGTTTGAGAAAATTCCTTCTTATTTGATGTTTTGATGACTGGTTCTGCTCTAGGAGAAAATTCCAACTGTCTCGTAGTGTCAGGAAACGATCCTTCACCAATCTTTGCTTCCTTCAATTTTAGTGCCCGTGGCGAGTGTCTAGTCGTTGGCTTCTTTGGAGGCATTTTTTCCTATAGAGAGAACAACGTTAGACACCGTGTTGCAGATAGAATGTTGATACATANCGTGAGAGCTTCTTGAGTCATATGTTCTATCGTTTAGACTTTCTCATCCATACTCATAGCTTTTAACCTAGTCATGTTTGGGTTATATTTTCTCTGTAGTACCTCCTCCCAGTCCTGAGCACATTCTGTAAAAATATCATCTTCAAACTTATCAGGTGCGTATGGCTAGCATGAAGAGACTTGTGACGCATGTTGGAGAACCAGGCCTTTAGGGTCATGTTTTCATAATTGACCTATCGAGAACCTATATTCTAGTTGGATCAAACCCTCTTGTTTATCTTGTGCAATGTCCTTCACTATGTAAAACCCTACATGGAAACCATAAGGTATGAATGCTCATTTCGTGTCCTTTACCAAAGTGGTGTTATAGCCCTGCAAGATGGTTTGGTAACAGATTTCTCCTACGACGATTTGGTCTGGGATGTGAATGGGGAGTAAATGTGGTGCACCAGTGGCCTTGAACACCCTGATATAGGTTGTGGTTTCATCTAGGTACCAGTGGCCTACTTTCGAAATCATTTTCTTGGTCGCTAGAGAAAGTATTGGACATTCGTTTTTGAAAATAATGAAATACACCTGAGCTATGAATTCATGTCAAATGAGAGAATACGATTTATTGTACTTGTTTTCCCACAAGATGTTGAGGTAGACATGTACAGGTAGCTCTGCAATGTGCCAGATCAAATTCATGTTGGCGAAGACATTCATGGCGCATATCACTTCTAGCAAATAAGAAGCCATGTGAAAAGAGGGCACCTCTCCCTCCTTCGGTGTCTGAGCCTGCAATATACAGGTGCTCAATTTCTTGGAGATTATCACTCCCCAATTGAAGCTACTCCTGGAAATAGCCAGAGTGTATGCTAGGGGCATCCATGCCTCCGAGAAATTGGTGTAGTCTTTCTCCCTGTATAATTGACAAATTAGAGCCATTAGGTAGATATATGGCTCCCTTAGATTCATTGTCACGTACCAAACATTGTTGTGGTTTTTGAATTTCCTGTCCTCCCACTAGGACACCATCAATCGAATAGTGTCATGGAATTCATAGAACTTCACCATGAAATTTGTATTCAACCACTCCTCCGGGTCCCTGATATTGTAATATCTATGGACCTCTGTCAAGATAAAAACTCTGACACATATGCCATTCTCATCATTGATTAGGCACTCATGCACATCTGTATGATCGATTATCCACCCCAGAGTCTTAATGTAGAGAAAGGTTGAGGTTTGACATTTTACCATATGCAATCACGACCACCTGATATTCAGAAAAACCTGGTCATCAAGCACCCTTACATTTAGGTCATTATGGGAGATAAACTCTGAGTAATTTTTCTGGCTAATTCTATTGAACAAATCTCCCCATTGTGGGATCATCATCTTTGATCTAGTGGTTGCTTCTGTATCGCCAAAAGTGGGGGGTTGAGAAAATTCCTTCTTATTTGATGTTTTGATGACTGGTTCTACTCTAGGAGAAAATTCCAACTGTCTCGTAGTGTCAGGAAACGATCCTTCACCAATCTCTGCTTCCTTCAATTTTAGTGCCCGTGGCGAGTGTCTAGTCGTTGGCTTCTTTGGAGGCATTTTTTCCTATAGAGAGAAAAATGTTAGACACCGTGTTGTAGATAGAATGTTGATACATAAAAATGCAACCGCCGAAATGGTAAAATTAATACATACCTCTTCTTCACACTAGCTTAACCTAGTTTTGAAATTTTGAAAATCAAACACAACTCTTGATACCCTCTATTTGTTTCTTTAGCTTCTCTGGAAATAAGAAACTTATGTGCAGAATATAGGTGTTCGAAGTTGTCTTAGTGATTTAAATGGAGATAATACTTACCTTGTCGCATCAGTTATTCGATTCAGGGTGTAGGTGCGGTTCTACAAAATCTATGGCCAGATCCACATTATGCTTGAGATTTAAATGCAGTCGTAGATTGGCGGTGTAGGCGTGAGCTATCTTGTGGCTCATCGGTGATTTCAAATTCCCATTATTTGATCAACGCACGGGGAAAAAACATATGTGGAGAGAAACATTAATTGCCTTATTAAATGGAAGAATCTGATCTTATTGTGTGTTGAAAACGTCTCATCAGTCCACTAATTTAACGGGTGGACTAAGAGTTGGTGTTTTTCTTTAGACAATGTGCATTGATATCTCTTGGAAAAAAAAATCGACGTTGATCCATCTTGTCGTACAATGCTGATGTGGAAATGTTGACTTGGAAGTGTGAATAAGACATGGGGGAAACCTAAGGTGACTTGGGATGAAACTAGGGCGTATGAAATGCCTACGCGGAAAAGACATGTGGTGTTTAATATTGGCGTCTTCATTTAATCGTTTTATTCGAAATCGAAGATTTTTATTAGATAAGCGTTTTAACAACAATTCCTACCTTGTCGACGCCAAAAACGTATCAAGGATTGACAATCAATGACAAGTTTAAACAAGTGTTCCCGAATTACCCCATTTGAAACTTGTCGATGCCGAAAATGCATCGAGGATAGGTGATCGGCGATGTGTCACTGCAAAATTTTTCCATGATTTAACTTTTTGAGTTTTCACCGACCCCGAACAATTGCATCAGTAGTCAGCTATCAGAGGTTTACCATGGCCCATGTCAATATTTATCCCTCTCAAATTTCATCGATGTCGATGGGAAATCGACCATTCCCTGTATGTTTTTTGCGAACAAACAATGCAAATCTACTATGTTTTTTACCGATGCCAATGATACATCGACGATCAACAATTATTGTTACTATGTGGTCATTTTACTTTTCGAATTTTTCTAACACTGAACATAAGCATGGGGGTCACAATTTTAGTTGTAGATTCTTAGTTAAAATGCCAATTTCTTTTTAGACACAAAGATATCACTTTGACAGGTTCAAATAAATCCATATTGATCAATGATGAGACATGAAAAATAAATTAGCGATCCCTCCACAATAGACTCAATTCAGAAAGCAGAACCAAAGAAAATAGGTGTTACCCCCAAAAAAAAAAATCATCAAACCTTTTAGGGTGTGTTGAGTGCTCAATAGGTCTCTAGCTTGAGTATGTTGTCTATGAAAATCCATTAAGAATACAAAAGTAAATATCGGTGTAGAGGATAAACTTAATTTTGCGAACATAGGAGATTACTAGAATGTAGAGATTGTTCAAAATATTATTGATTTACTGTACGAATATCAGGATCTATTCACGACTACATTTTCAGAGATGAAAGGGATTGTTGGGGAGCTAGGAGAGATGAAGATCCCTTTAAAGATAGATGCTAAGCCCGTGAAAGAGAGATACTGTCAATTGAACCTGGTATGTAGATAGAAATTGAAAGCAGAGATACATAGGATACTGGATACAGGTCAGTTTGTGCTAAGATATTTGGTCAATAAGCCAGTGTTGGGGGGCAGACATGTAATGTGAACTGAGACGACTACAACCTGAGGATTCTGGCAGTGCTATGGATGTATAGGAAAAAAAGTAAGAAGTTGATAGGAAAGACACCATTCATATTAGTGTATGTACAGGAAGCAGTTATGCCTATGGAATTCATTGTGTTGAGTTTGCGCATTGTCGCATTGATAGAGCTTATTGATTCGGGCGTAGTAGAAAGAAAATTGTCGTAGCTAGTAGAATTGGAGAAACACCATTTTATTGCATGATTCCATCAGTGTGTTTAGAAAGCGCACAAGAAATCTTGGCATGATAGACACATTAAACAAAAGAAGTTCTAGACAAGAGTCTTAATTTTTCTTTATGACAACATGTTTTTACAACACCCTGGAAAGTTCCAAATGCACTAGTTAGGCCCATATGTGATAAGGTTTGTGACATAGATGGTTGTTGCTCAATTGGAGAATTTGAACGGGGAAGTTGTGGAAGGACTGATAAATGATAGTTGGTTGAAAATGTATAGGGACAGTAACGCTTCCACACACTATATTGACCACGCAAAATGTGTACTATAGTGCTTGCATAATAGTATTTTTATTATAGAAAGAAAAAGAAAAGAAGAAAATAAATAAAAGCTGTTGAGGAAATAGACAAAAGGTTGAAGTTATGCATAAGGTATTTTTCAAACAATTAAACTAGTAAGGAGATAAACCAAAAATTGTCACAGAGATGTAGAAAGAGGAAGGAAGTGTGCGCATGAAGGAGGACTGAATTGCAACAAAGATCTGCGCAGAGGGCAGGAAAATAATTAAATAGCATACATGATGGGACGAGCATTAAAAACAAAACATGGCGGCAAGGTAGTACGACGCATAGTCATAAATGAAAAATGACAAGAGGATTTTGACAGACTGGAAAATCTAGCATATGATCCGTTGGAGGATACATAGTTAATGAAGAATTAGGGAAAGAATTGAATGCGAATGCAAGTTGATTAGAATGAAAGTTTGGGCGCGAAGAAGGATGGAAACAAATGATGATAGGCTATAAAAGTAGATGAGGGTTCGAAGGGAAAAAGTTATTTTTGTTCGAGTATTCAGAAAGACAGAAAGGGAGTCGAGCGTGTTGTAAAGAGAGTCAAGTGTGTTATACAGAGCTATGGCACCACCGAACACAAGCGATTCTACATCATGAACAAGGAAACAACATAGTAAGCAAGCAGTAGCCCCAGTGTAGGAAGAATTCCCAAGGACGGAAGAAACAAATCCAAGCTTAGAAAAAATTCCTAGAACAAGACTAAACATAACAAGAGGTCATCAAGATAGCATAGAAGGAGACACAAGAATCAGAGAAGGATAAAAAATAAGAAAACGAACACGAAAAACAATGGAAGAAAACTTGTTACACAACAAGAACCTAGGTATCACAACATTTATGATACTTGAGAAATAAAAAAATCATCTACCCAGATTGAAGAAGAAAGTTAAAAAGGAGTTCCATGCTTATTCGACTAGATTAATGTTCAGAAAGAACGTCTTAAGTTAGAATTCACTGCACAGACTGCAGAAGAGATATTGACACAGGAAACATAAGCAAAAGAGAAGATGGTGACAACAAAGGATACTTTTTGCAACACTGAAAGGAGTGAAGTAGAAGAATTGAGTGGCTCGGGATGAGCCACAAGTGAGTGTTGGGGGCTTGCTAGAGCAGGACATTTTGGGACTAGTTTGAGAATTGCGTAGGAGCAAACTGTGCAACAAGTTGGCTAAGGAGCAANGAATGTTGATACATAAAAATGCAACCGCCGAAATGGTAAAATTAATACATACCTCTTCTTCACACTAGCTTAACCTAGTTTTGAAATTTTGAAAATCAAACACAACTCTTGATACGCTCTATTTGTTTCTTTAGCTTCTCTGGAAATAAGAAACTTATGTGCAGAATATAGGTGTTCGAAGTTGTCTTAGTGATTTAAACGGAGATAATACTTACCTTGTTGCATCAGTTATTCAATTCAGGGTGTAGGTGCGGTTCTACAAAATCTATGGCCAGATCCACATTATGCTTGAGATTTAAATGCAATCGTAGATTGGCGGTGTAGGCGTGAGCTATCTTGTGGCTCATCGGTGATTTCAAATTCCCATTATTTGATCAACGCACGGAGAAAAAACGTATGTGGAGAGAAACATTAATTGCCTTATTAAATGGAAGAATTTGATCTTATTGTGTGTTGAAAACGTCTCATCAGTCCACTAATTTAACGGGTGGACTAAGAGTTGGTGTTTTTCTTTAGACAATGTGCGTTGATATCTCTTGGAAAAAAAATCGACGTTGATCCATCTTGTCGTACAATGCTGATGTGGAAATGTTGGCTTGGAAGTGTGAATAAGACATGGGGGAAACCTAAGGTGACTTGGGATGAAACTAGGGCGTATGAAATGCCTACGCGGCAAAGACATGTGGTGTTTAATATTGGCGTCTTCATTTAATCGTTTTATTCGAAATCGAAGATTTTTATTAGATAAGCGTTTTAACAACAATTCCTACCTTGTTGACGCCAAAAACATATCAAGGATATACAATCAATGACAAGTTTAAACAAGTGTTCCCGAATTACCCCATTTGAAACTTGTCGATGCCGAAAATGCATCGAGGATAGGTGATCGGCGATGTGTCACTACAAAAATTTTCCATGATTTAACTTTTTGAGTTTTCACCGACCCCGAACAATTGCATCAGTAGTCAGCTATCATAGGTTTACCATGGCCCATGTCAATATTTATCCCTCTCAAATTTCATCGATGTCGATGGGAAATCGACCATTTCCTGCATCTTTTTTGCGAACAAACAATGCAAATCTACTATGTTTTTTACCGATGCCAATGATACATCGACGATCAACAATTATTGTTACTATGTGGTCATTTTACTTTTCGAATTTTTCTAACACTGAACATAAGCATGGGGGTCACAATTTTAGTTGTAGATTCTTAGTTAAAATGCCAATTTCTTTTTAGACACAAAGATATCACTTTGACAGGTTCAAATAAATCCATATTGATCAATGATGAGACATGAAAAATAAATTAGCGATCCCTCCACAATAGACTCAATTCAGAAAGCAGAACCAAAGAAAATAGGTGTTACCCCCAAAAAAAAAAATCATCAAACCTTTTAGGGTGTGTTGAGTGCTCAATAGGTCTCTAGCTTGAGTATGTTGTCTATGAAAATCCATTAAGAATACAAAAGTAAATATCGGTGTAGAGGATAAACTTAATTTTGCGAACATAGGAGATTACTAGAATGTAGAGATTGTTCAAAATATTATTGATTTACTGTACGAATATCAGGATCTATTCACGACTACATTTTCAGAGATGAAAGGGATTGTTGGGGAGCTAGGAGAGATGAAGATCCCTTTAAAGATAGATGCTAAGCCCGTGAAAGAGAGATACTGTCAATTGAACCTGGTATGTAGATAGAAATTGAAAGCAGAGATACATAGGATACTGGATACAGGTCAGTTTGTGCTAAGATATTTGGTCAATAAGCCAGTGTTGGGGGGCAGACATGTAATGTGAACTGAGACGACTACAACCTGAGGATTCTGGCAGTGCTATGGATGTATAGGAAAAAAAGTAAGAAGTTGATAGGAAAGACACCATTCATATTAGTGTATGTACAGGAAGCAGTTATGCCTATGGAATTCATTGTGTTGAGTTTGCGCATTGTCGCATTGATAGAGCTTATTGATTCGGGCGTAGTAGAAAGAAAATTGTCGTAGCTAGTAGAATTGGAGAAACACCATTTTATTGCATGATTCCATCAGTGTGTTTAGAAAGCGCACAAGAAATCTTGGCATGATAGACACATTAAACAAAAGAAGTTCTAGACAAGAGTCTTAATTTTTCTTTATGACAACATGTTTTTACAACACCCTGGAAAGTTCCAAATGCACTAGTTAGGCCCATATGTGATAAGGTTTGTGACATAGATGGTTGTTGCTCAATTGGAGAATTTGAACGGGGAAGTTGTGGAAGGACTGATAAATGATAGTTGGTTGAAAATGTATAGGGACAGTAACGCTTCCACACACTATATTGACCACGCAAAATGTGTACTATAGTGCTTGCATAATAGTATTTTTATTATAGAAAGAAAAAGAAAAGAAGAAAATAAATAAAAGCTGTTGAGGAAATAGACAAAAGGTTGAAGTTATGCATAAGGTATTTTTCAAACAATTAAACTAGTAAGGAGATAAACCAAAAATTGTCACAGAGATGTAGAAAGAGGAAGGAAGTGTGCGCATGAAGGAGGACTGAATTGCAACAAAGATCTGCGCAGAGGGCAGGAAAATAATTAAATAGCATACATGATGGGACGAGCATTAAAAACAAAACATGGCGGCAAGGTAGTACGACGCATAGTCATAAATGAAAAATGACAAGAGGATTTTGACAGACTGGAAAATCTAGCATATGATCCGTTGGAGGATACATAGTTAATGAAGAATTAGGGAAAGAATTGAATGCGAATGCAAGTTGATTAGAATGAAAGTTTGGGCGCGAAGAAGGATGGAAACAAATGATGATAGGCTATAAAAGTAGATGAGGGTTCGAAGGGAAAAAGTTATTTTTGTTCGAGTATTCAGAAAGACAGAAAGGGAGTCGAGCGTGTTGTAAAGAGAGTCAAGTGTGTTATACAGAGCTATGGCACCACCGAACACAAGCGATTCTACATCATGAACAAGGAAACAACATAGTAAGCAAGCAGTAGCCCCAGTGTAGGAAGAATTCCCAAGGACGGAAGAAACAAATCCAAGCTTAGAAAAAATTCCTAGAACAAGACTAAACATAACAAGAGGTCATCAAGATAGCATAGAAGGAGACACAAGAATCAGAGAAGGATAAAAAATAAGAAAACGAACACGAAAAACAATGGAAGAAAACTTGTTACACAACAAGAACCTAGGTATCACAACATTTATGATACTTGAGAAATAAAAAAATCATCTACCCAGATTGAAGAAGAAAGTTAAAAAGGAGTTCCATGCTTATTCGACTAGATTAATGTTCAGAAAGAACGTCTTAAGTTAGAATTCACTGCACAGACTGCAGAAGAGATATTGACACAGGAAACATAAGCAAAAGAGAAGATGGTGACAACAAAGGATACTTTTTGCAACACTGAAAGGAGTGAAGTAGAAGAATTGAGTGGCTCGGGATGAGCCACAAGTGAGTGTTGGGGGCTTGCTAGAGCAGGACATTTTGGGACTAGTTTGAGAATTGCGTAGGAGCAAACTGTGCAACAAGTTGGCTAAGGAGCAA